>CAUYLG010052876.1:0-60606 GCA_963573385.1 Cacajao melanocephalus | reverse complement strand
CCCTGTAGGAGGAGAGGCATTCTGATTTTGGGTGTTCTCAGCCTTTTTGCACTGGTTTCTTCCCATTTTTGTGGATTTATCCACCTGTCGTCTTTGTAATTGCCGACTTTCAGATTGGGTCTGAGTGGATGTCCGGCTTGTTGGTGACAAAGTTTTTTCTGTTTCTTAGTTTTCCTTTGGCGGATGCTCCTTCCCCACAGAGCTTGGCCTTCCCGGGTTCGGCTGTGCTTGCTGTGAAACTCTCAGTCCTCAGCGCTTCCAATTGCTGTTCTCCTTGTGGGGATGGGATCAGCCAAGCCGACTCAAAGGTCACCCAGTCCCGTATACTCTGCATGGAGAAGCGCCACGCCAGGGCACTGGCAAAACAGCTGCGCCAGCAGAACAGCCATGCCGGCCAAGTTGCACTGGTGACACGTGTGGCTCCTCCACCGGAATCTCCCGGTCTGTGGGCAACAAAAATTCGTCTGAAAGTGCGTCATCCACTTGCTCTCTGTGCTTTCACTGGGAGCTACAATCCTGAGCTGCTGCTAATCGGCCATCTTGGATCTCTCTCCATTAATCACTTTCAAGTTGTTTCCTTTGGGCTTTCATTATATAAACCATTCAAAATCCCAATTTGATTAAAGAGCATGGACAACTCAAATTTACTAGGATCCTGGGGGTAGGTGAGGTTATGATTAGTATAATTGACAAAATGTGCATTTTAAAGACATATTTATTATAGTTATTTAAAATCTTTGCTAGTTCTTAACATCTGGGTTGTCTATGGATGTGTTTCTGTTTCTATCAACTGCTCTTTCCTTGGACCATGGGTATGATTTCCCTTTACTTCACATGGTAGTTTTACATTATTTACTGGACATTGTGGGTGATAGATTTTAAAGTTTGTTTCCCACTAAAGAATGTTGAGTTTTGTCAAGATTGGCAGATCATCTTGATCCTATGGATGCTAGGTTTTAGGACTTGTTAGGGTGGGCCTACTTCTATTCTGCCCTTAGTCCAATGATACAAATCTTAGTTGTGGGATACGGCTCTTATTTCCAAGATGTGGCCCTTCTGGGGGTTCAGTGGAAAGTGTGAGGGGCCTACCAAGCCCTGAGGTGTTTATCAAGCCCCTCTAAGGCAGGACTTGTCTTCCCAGCTCCAGGAACCTTCTGCTCAGTCTTTTCAGCTGTCCAGCTCTTGCTTTCTCTTGGGTTTCTGAATCTTATCTTGCTCATGCACAGTCAGGAATTATTTAATGACTTGAGCAGAGTTGTATACATACATTGAAGCTATCCACTGTATGGTCTGTGTTTTCCAAAATTCTTCCTCCTCATATTCTAGCTGCTGTGACAGCTCCAGATACCTCTGACTCCTCAGCATAGCAGGACTTCCCTTTTCTGCTTGCACACTCTTCCTCTTCTGCTGCATGGACTAGGGTATAACTTTGGTGGGGGGGTGGGGGGGAGGGGGGGAGGAAACAAACCCAAAAACTGTAAATGTGGGTTTCAAATAGTTTGCTTTGTTTTTTCCAAGGCTTATATCCCTTTTAGTTTATGTCTGCTTTGGTTGGCTCTCCAGTGCCTTTAATATTTTGTCCAGAGCAAGAGGGTTAGTCTGGTATAAGTTACTCTGCAATTATTTTTCATGAAGCAAACTGGAAATATAAAGGGTCTTTCAGAATTTCCTACATACCACTTGGTAGATATCTAACATAGTGTTTGTGAAACAGCAGAAAGTCACCATGAGTTGTATAGGTTTCTGTAGATGGGTGCTTGCATTTGATAATATCTACTTTTTGCCAAAGTACTGACCTCAAAACTACATTTTTAAGGTGAATTATTATAAATATAAAATGTTATAAAATACAAGTTTGTGTCACATTTTCTCTAAAACTTGCCTGGTAGTGGTAATAAACATTAAACATTAACAGCTAACAATATTCCTTGCCAGGATTAGGGAGTCATGTTGGTGGTCCAGGTCTCCTGAATCCATCCAAGAAAAACTAGAGTCATTGCCTTCTTTGTCTTCTTGGTAAATGTCTGTATAGTAAGTGGGGAGTACAGACACTCCTAATCTCTTAGAACCTAGCTTTTCATGGAGGATGCATTAGCAATGTTTGTGTTGTGGTGCTTTTCCTCCAGAAAGGCATTTTCAGAAGTCATGGCTGACTCAGCATTTTCCCCTTTCCTTCACCTTCTTGTGAGTGCATTCAGGGTGGTACAGGGGCATTGTCAGATCAAAGATATACGCAGGGAAAAATATCAACTGTTAAATCACTTTCTCTTTCTTCTCAGCTGAAACTGGTTCTGCCAGCCTCGTTCCTTCAAATAGAGTGCCTGCTTAGCTGAACATTGTGTATGTAGTTTTTCGGGAAGATGATAGCAGAAGCTTGGCTACTCTTCCATAGTTTGTTTATCTTTTTAACGTAAAAGACTGCTGTTTTTTGGCTCATTAAATACCTTTCATAGATTAATCTTTTCTTAAAATGTAATGTGTTCAGGATTTATTAATTCAAGAGTTATTTATTGCATGCTATTTACACATAGCACATATAATAGATAATTCAAGTCTGTGGTAGTAGTTGCAGTTAATCAATATTGTTATCATATTATTTCACACTTCTTTGGGAAGTCATAAAATAATTACCAGTTTGTTAACCTGGACTTCTTAGAGAGGTTCAGAGTAAAGCCAAGTATGAAATAAACTGACTATAATATAGCCTTCTGTACAGGAACTGCCAGTGAATGGCAGGGCTGAGACTATGGTGAGATGAGTAAGGCACTGGCCTCATTTGTGAAGTTTAAGGGAGTGCCAAAAACTCAGTAATCAAAATCAATAATACTCTTATGTAGTTGTTCAGAAAATCAGAAGTAATGCAAAATAAGTTGAAAATTATCACAATTTTAAATAAGGAGATCAGTACTACTGACTTTTGCTTTTGCCTCATGACCTAGTATGGTTCAGCCTGGCACTGGTGAGTGGAGTAAGGGGCCTGGAAAAGCCATGAAGAGGACGTATGCCAGATAGACTTGAGTTTGAGTTCTGATTCCTATTAGCAATTGGATTTTTGGCAAGTTAGATTCTATAATGCTAGCTAACATTTACTAAGCACTTACTGTGAATTAGGGTCTGTTCTCAATTAAGTAGTTTGCATGTATTTACTTTAGTCCTTTTGTGAGAGAGAGAGTATAGGAAGCTCAGAGAAGTTATGTAATCTGCTCTAGATCCCATCACTCTTTAGCTGACCTAAGATACACCCTTGGAAAATGTGCTGTCACTCTGAGTCTCAGTTTGCCTATAAATAAAATGGGATAGAATTACCTGTTTTAAGATGGTAGTTCAAATGGAACCTTCTGAAAAGGAAGTGTGGAACATTTGAAAGTATACAAAATGGGGGCTTTTCAGATCAGGAATATGTTTAAAACGCTGCTTTACATAATTTCTTAATTTAAGGACAGTAGCATTAGGTAGACTTGAGTACCTCATGTAATACTATAACACTGAACCTGCGTGTAGTTACATGGGTACATATGCACCAGGTTTGGTGAATACTGCATTTCTGAGAAATGGCCTTTGACTTGAAAGCTCAGTGTAATTACTGTGGATGAAATATAAGAAGAGGGCAGTGAAGGTGCAGATAGAGGGTATTGTCTATTAAAGTGTGCTTCAGTAGAGAGAACTAATTTGAAACTTCTCCTTTCTTTTTACTAATGGAACAGGAGCAAGTCCAGACAGATTTATGCAGTTGTGAAATTGAGCCAGGTTAAATTCAGTGACTTCTGATAAATATTGTTGCCAGCACAAAAGTCCCAAATTGTTGAATATGGTACCTTACATTTGCATAGTGAGTTACAGATGCATATGAGTATGTCCTATGAGGCTTTTCCTTGTATTAGGACTTGATATCTGGACCCTTTAGCAGTATCATTCTTAAGTGATTCTTGTTAATACTTATGTCCTATTAAAATCCTTTATCAAATATGATGTATCCCTAAGGGGTCTTTTGTAAAGGAAATCTTGGTTATTAGCATCTCCCTCTGTGGCCCAGGCTTGAGTACAGTGGAGCAATCATGGATCACTGCAGCCTCCACCTCCTGGGCTGTAAGCCATCCTTCTGCCTCAGTCTCCCATTTTTAAACTTTTTATAGACACAGTCTCGCATGTTACTCAGGCTGGTCTTGAATTCCTGGGCTCAAGTGATCCTCCCACTTCTGCATCCCAAAGGACTGGAATTACAGGCCTGAACTACCATACCTGGCCAATTACTAGCTTCTTAACACATAGCAATGTAATTCCTGTACTCTTTTCAACTGATTTTTATTCTTTCAGTGGGGCCTTTATATATTTCAGTATTCAGTGAAGAAGTAGGAGAATCTGGTTCTTAGGTTCTGCCTGTATCCTTTTAGCTGTCTTGGGTAACTGCCAAGAAATTAAATCAACAAATGTCCTGCAACCTGGCATTAATAGATGTGAATTTAGATAGGTTTCTTTCAACACAGTCTTCAGGTTAATCATAATATTATATGAAGTTTCTTATTGTTCAGGTATGTCTTGTTAGCACCATTAATTTCACATAGGATTTTTTTTCTCCCTTTTTTTTGTGACTAAGCAAAATGGGAACTATTTCTCCTTCAGGATCTAGAGAAGCCTAATTAAATTCTTCATTTTAATTTTGTCAATATCTGCCCTTGTCAAGGATAGCAAAGGAGTGGGGGATATCAGAATATGAAAAAAAGTGATCTAAAAATTTCCAAGCTCTTTAAAATTTGTTAAGCTAGCATAAATATGTGGGTGTGATAGAGGTTCTCATTAGGCCTCCTGTCAACATTCAGTAGTTAGGAATGAAGTTTAGTGTCTCTCTGGCCTCCTGTCACATGTGTGTGTATGCACACATGTGCTCACATGCGACTGTGTTATGTATTTTGTTTTCATATTTCTCTTAGTTGGGTTTTTCCTTACACGCCAATGTAAGGTAAATTAAAATTTCTCTTGGATTTCTGCATATTTTCTAGATCCTATTTATTCACTGTCAGTGACCTTCACTAGCACTTAGTCCTCTGTGTCCACAAATGTATTGCCAATTCCTAGACTTCATCAGCCTTCCCCTATGAAAAAGTAATGTAGTTAATTTCTGCTTGAAATGCTCTTCTCCTAAACAATCTTCTACTTGATCTTTACCAAAAGGGTTTTATGAAAGAAAAGTGAAAATAAAGACTAAGAAAGGCATTATTTAAGTGACAGGTGATATTATTCAGCGAACACATTCACCTGGAGCATTCTATCCAGTTTTTTGCCTTCACATAAATATGAGGAGAAAAGTAAGTGTAATAAGAAAATAATCTGATTGGGATTTATGTAAAATAGGAGCATTTAGGATTTTAAATCTGCAGAGATTCAGGTCACTTTCCTGCAGTCACTATCTATAATCCTGTATGCTGAACATTGAAGGTTAGATCAACTCTGAAGCACTATAGACTCCTCACTTTTCAAACAAAAGTTTAATTTTTATCACGCTAGTATTTATTGAGCAGGCTACTGTAATTGATCACTGTACTGGGTATTCTGAATAGACAGAAAAACCCGAGAGGCCTGAGTTACCTGAGTTCCTTACTCACAAGTACACATACCCAGAGTGTCTGATAATGAATGCAGTTTCTCGTGCATAAGACACGGTGGCAGTCTTCTGAAGTCTTGCTGGGAAGATGAAGCAGAGATGTGTAAAATAAAGCAGTCTGTAATATCCCAGCGTAGGGGCACAGATAGTAACCATGGAGAATCAGACAAAGGAGCAACTACTGTGGGACAAAAGAGTAAAATCAGAGGACTTTTGGTGTACTGCTTAGATGCTAACTCTTTGAATATTAGTGGTACCTTAGAAGATGGTTAGATAGGTGAAGGGTAAGAGGAAGGGAGCTGAGGAGACTAGAAGGGACTGTTATTTCCTGTGATAATCATTATCAATTTCTTAATAATTTTTCTTTTTAAAAATTTTTTTGTTATACTTTAAGATCCGGGGTACATGTGCGGAAAGTGCAGGTTTGTTACATAGGCATACATGTGCCATTGTGGTTTGCTGCATCCATCTGCCCGTCATCTACATCCAGTATTTCTCCTAATGCTGTCCCTCCCCAATGCCCCCACTCCCTGCTATCCCTCCCCTAGCCCCCCACCTGCCGACAGGCCCCAGTGTGTGATGTTCCCTTCCCTGTGTCCATGTGTTCTCATTGTTCAACACCCACTTATGAGTGAGAACATTTTTTCTTAATGACACAGTTTCAAACGTTTTCTACATCTTGATTGCTCTCTTCTGTGTAATCACCAGTTTGTGTGAGCTTTTACTAAACCAGTATGTGGATTAATCAAGTTTCACAGTGACAGGTAAGTAATTTTAAAAATCTTTCTTTTAGCACATGTTAACTTGAATGTTTGGAAGTAGAATGTCTAGAGTGTGGGTGAAGGAGAGGACCAGGGGACAGGAAGAGAGGGCAGCTGGGAGCAATTACTCTCCCTCCCTCAGACCTTTTTGCCCTTGACTCTTCATTCTTGTACTTCTGCCAGACAGAGAGGCAGGTAGGCTTTTGGCCATGCTTTGCAAGGAAAATCAGAATCTTAAGACTCTCTAAGGCAAGAGCAAGATTATGTGTTGGGATAGGAGAAGTGATAGAAAAACAGAAGCACTAAGAAGAGGGTTGGTTTTCGTATACGGCATAGTTCATTCCCTTAGTTGAGAATTCAGATATCTCAACCTGAAATATCTTCTGTCCAGCATAATGGCCAGATCTGATTCATTTGAGGGATGATCCAGAGTAAGCAAGCATCTGTTAGCCAAGTCTTTGGTTACCCCAAATTAGCTCAGGTCCTTTACTGCTTGTTTCCTCTGATTGTATAGTACATATCCAAACCCTCAATTATCCAGAATAAACTAGGGTTGCCTATTCTGTGTGGAAAACATTTGATGGTGGTTAAGATTCTCTTGCCTAGCCCATGGTACTGCCTTAGTTGTTTAACTGCCTGTCACTTTAAGATTTTGAAATACTGGTTCTTGTTGTGTAAGCCAGATACATCTTGAGGAATTATTTTACAGGGCAGCTTGCCCCTTCTGAAACCTCAGTCATCCTGAAAAGTAACCTCAGTACCTCCTTGACTTTATTTTTTCTGTCTTAATTCTATTTGTACACAGTATTTGTGGTGTCTGATTCTCCATCTCGTATTGCTGAAACTCACGGCCTGGAATTTCTGGATCACTCTTAAAAAAATGGACATAACTTGATTACTAATGAAAAAGTGACTCATTTTCTTCCTGGCAAAGGCAGACACTGACTGTCACAGTTCGTGACAGAAGCAAACCCTCTAATTAGAAGACATCACCTATTCTCTAAATTTTATGAGAATTGATAGCATCACGAGATGGGAAATGAGTAAGGTAAGCGTTCATGCTTTGTAGAGAGGATGCATAAAAATGAGATCTGGATAAAGTTGTACCCGATTTTACTTAAGTGGTTGATTTCCTGACAGCCTAAATTTAGTGCTTCTCTTTCCCAGACCATTGCCTCACATACATACTTAAGTCAGTTTTAGCCTTGGGTAACTAATCAGCACGTCAGATTCCATAGAGACTGAAATACTTACCACCAGTCTATACTCCAGAAAACAGGAGTTGTTTGGGAGAAGATGGTTAGGCCTTTCTATCCCTATTAAATACAAGATTTTTTTTTTCCATTCTCCTTACCTTTTTTAAATATATTGTTCCTTCTCTTTGCTTGTTCTTTGCTTTCTTACGCATCTGTGAGGGGCTAGCTGAAAGTGTGAGTTGTGGAACAGTTCATTTACATAAGCGTGTTTGGAACCACCTATGTACCTCGAGGGTAATGGGCACTGTGAGGGATATAAAAAAAGAGACACAGCACAGTTCTTGCCCTAGGATCTCCTGCTTGGAGTGGGACAGTGGTCAAAACATATACAACTGCAAATACCCAAACATTAACATCAGCAAGCATCATTACATCCTTGGGTGGTATTGCCAAGGGACTTCAAAGGCCTAGATTATAGAGTCATCACACTTAGGAGGTCAAAGGGACTTTGGAAAGCACCTTTGCCACTCATTTTGTTTTATAAGTGAGGAGCCTGAGGCTTAATACAGCTAAGTGAATTAGCCTTTATTACATAACTCATTAGAATGTAGACTGGGACTAAGAGCTGTTTCTCCAGATCTCATTAGGCAGTCTAAAGATTCCCCACTATTGCTTTTCATTTTTGGTATCCAAATAGGTACAGTTGCTTTTGAACTAGGAAAATCCTTTCAGACCAAAGAGTAAGCTTTTTAAACTATTCTGCATTTAGATATTTTTTTGGACTTCAGAACTTTGAAGGTGATCATCCACCAACATTGGGGAATGGAAAGCAGGCTCCAATACTTACTTTTCTTTCTAGAGATCTTCTTTAATTTTCAATGCCAGTCACTACAGAATCTAGCAGTTCATGCTATTGAGGCCACTTTGTAGGATTTTTTTTTTTTTTTTCACTCAGGGCTCCAGGTCCTTGGTCATTTATGTAGTCAGTCTTTTATCAACGACTAATGAGAGACTAATGAAAGTGCAAGAGGGAATGAGGACTGTGTGTGTGTGTGTGTGTGTGTGTGTGTGCACGCCTGCACATGCACATGTGCCTCTGGCCTCTGTGTGTATTGATTAACTTCATATTTCGGGAGTGGGAGGGAAGGTGATTAAAAAATAATCTACTTTGCATGGAGTTGGCCCAGTTTGACTGATTTAGAGGTGAGTGAGGGTTAAATAGTAGTCTATATATCAAGAATCTTAATTAGTTTTGAAAATCCTTTAGGTAAATAGCTCAACGTAGTTGTTCCCAAACTTCAAGTGTATTTATAGGGTCTTTTTAAGGGGTAAAGATTCCACAAAGCCTTCCATTTTGCCCTTTTGCTTCTGCACTGAATAGTTGAATGCCTTCTATATGCCAGTCATTGTATTAGGCACTGGGAATAGGAGAATTAATAATTTTTAGTCTGTTGACAAATAATCATAATAAAGGCTAATTTGAAACATAATATGTCAGGAATATAAGGACAGGGAGGGTATCAAGGCTGTTTTTCAAAGGAAATAATATTTAAGCTGAGACTTAATGAAATTTTGGGGCTTGGCCATGAGAAGGTTGGGAAAAGCATTTTGGGCTGACTGAAAGCATGTGAGGTCTGGAGGTGAGAAGTATATACTGTAGCATTTCATGAAAGACATTTAGCAAGAGTGCATAAAAGAGAGACCTTGACATGAAACAGTTTCTCAGTGTGTTGTTTGAATACAGTGTATATTGTCAAAATCTAAGAATTCAAGAATCATTTTAATATATCTTTATATTTTACTAGTCATAACAGCATATACATATATTTAAATATAGACAAGACACTGTTTAGTAGTTTAGAAAGTGATTTATAAGGATTGCAGATCCCTTGCAATAACTCCACAGCCCATAGCTTAGGAACAGCTGAGCTAACTCATTCAGTTTTGTCCATTAAATTGAAGGGGCTTTTTTGTAAACTCATATGTCTAGAATGTATTTGCCATGTTTTAATCACAAGTAGATATTTTCTCAGGGTCCAGTGCAGGGAAGTATGGTAAGATCCTGATTGTGTTCTGGAACAGAAGAAAGACTACCTTCTTCATGGCAACAACACAAGTCTGTTAACACTGTGTGCCCCTCCTCAATCTTTCAAGTGATGACTGAAGAAACGAGGTGCTCCGCTCAGCCTTTGAGTTCTGATAAATGAGCCTAGACTGTAAACTGGAAGATAAGGATGTTTGCAAAGTTCTTGTATAAATAAAGCATGGTTTCTCATTGCAGTGGTTACTGATTTCATAGTCTCCAGTGAAGATGAATGATGCTGTGAATCAGCAGCTTTAAAGTTCGCACCACTTCAGCTTCATTGTGATTAGGTTTATTAAAATCAGCGTGCACTTTGCTTTATTCAGATGAGGAGGTGAAAAACATGAACACATGTAAACTAAGTGAGGTGGAGTTTCAGAGGTAATTCCCAGCCTCACAATTCCCCGTGAAGTTCTTTTCCTGTGGGAAACTTTTAATTTGGAAGCGTGCAACCTAATGTGGGAACCAAGATTAACATTTTCTGAAATACTTCTGCAAGAAAAGCAGAAATGGTCTGTCCAGGAAGCTGAATTTACATAGTAGAAAAATGAGCTGCCCTGCAGTATTTGGTAGTCTTTGTGTATTAGTTGTGATAAAAGTGTGTGTGTGTGTGTGAGAGAGAGAGAGAGAAAGTGAGAGATTGTATACTTGTCTTTGTTTCCTTCATATACAACTAGTAAGGCTCTTTTCTAGGAGATGCTTGAGATGAAACAATTTCAGTGTGTTGTTTCCCTTGTCTAGGGCCTTACTACACTAGAAAAAGAAAAAAAAACTACACTAGAAAAGTGTGTTTTACCACAAACAGCCCAGTTCTGAATACTAATCTGTACACAAATACTTTTTTTTTTACAAGTTTGTTTTGTTTTTCCTTCTTGCTGAGTAAGCTATAGTATATTCTTTTTTCCTTCCTGTCTTTTTTTTTGAGGGAAGAGGGGTGAGAGTAGAGTGGGAATGGCAAGAACTAGTCAGTATGACAGAGCTTCTTCCCTTTTCTTCCCCTCTTTACCAGGAAGTTAACGACGAGAAGTCCTCATGCATGTTTTTAAAGCAAAGTTGGTAATTAGCATAACCTAGTTAGTTACACAGAGTGACAGAGTGACAGAATTTAAAAGTTGATGAGCCCATCAGACATCAGCCTGAAAGGAGGGAGACCAGTGAGGCTAGACCAGTAGGTGGGTTGGGCCTCCTGAATGCCAGCCTAGAAGTTTAGACTTGATTCTGTAGGCTCTGGTGTACCTACGAGTTTGTAGTCAGAGCCTTGGGAATTGACTGTTACATAGTCACTGGTTACAGCTAGCCTTGGCTGTTAGCAATTATTTTTATCTACTTTAACAGGGAGGTCAGAGAAGGGGGGCAGGAAACTAAGATGGCATTATGGTCACAGGAAAGAACAGACTGATTTGGAGCCTTTCAAACTGCAGACCTTTGTTACTGACCGATGCTTAATTTGGTTTCTGGGTTTTGTTAGTTTTTTCCCCTGCCCTTACCTCATTTACCTTAACGACAGCTCCCCCCTCTAGAGCTCAGCTAGGGCAGGCTGCCACTGCAGATTGGGGGGCCAAGGGGCCCAGTGTAAGAAGAAAGTGGGTTGAAAGCAGAGTTCTGTTTAAAGAATTTTCTGCTGGAAACTAGCCCAGAGGGAGTAAAGAGGAGCTTTAATGAGGAGCAGCTGCAGTGCCGACGCAACCCACATGAGACATTTTTTTCCCCTTCATTCCACATTCTGTATAGTTTTTTAAAAATCATTATTTTGAAATAGCTGTTTTGCAAAGCACGCCTCTCTTTTTCTTCTTGTATGTGGTGGGATTTTGCTTTGTTGTTGTTGTTTTTAATGGCCAAATCCTCGTTAAAAAAAAAAAAAAAGCTAAAGACAGAGCTGCGGCAAAGTCCTGGATGCAATTTGGACTCACCCTGCTGATACAGAACATTCGGTGGAGAAAACAAGGGGAGAGAACACTGGCTTTTATTTGGAAAAGGGGCTTATTTCCTGCTCAGACTTCAGTCATCTTGGAGCTGACACAAGCTGCTACACTGTTTTAAGCTTTTCTCTGGACGAGTGGCTATTCACTTAGGAAACGTGAAAGAACAAATTTTTTCTGTCCTGTATTACTAGGGAGACTGATCCTGAACTGCAGCCATTGCCAGATAGATTGGAATTGCTATTCAGATCCCAGCTTCCTTGAACTCTGTAAAGTGGCTACATGTAAATGAATCTAGGCTGCTAGTGAGATGTGAGAGTTGGGGTCTGGTTTTCACCTGCTTAAGTGAGAGGGAACTGTAGGGGTATCCTTTCAAATGGAATGTTTTCTGGTTCCATTAGGCGGAATCTCTTGGTTTTTTTTTTTCTCTTTTTTCTCTTTCTTTACTTTTCTGCACCCAACCCCATGTGTATGTTTGAACAGTAATAATGAAACTGTGAACCTCTTAATGTCAGAAATGACCCCCCCTTTTTTTTGGAGATGGGGGTCTCACCATGTTGTCTATATTGCCCAGGCTGGTCTCAAACTTCTGCTCTAGCAGACTGCTCACCTTGGCCTCTCAAAGTGCTGGGCTTACAGGCGTAAGCCACCCATGCCCAGCCAAGACTTTTAAAGAAAAAGTCATAAATACATCTGTGTGAGCCTGATAAGTATTCAGATTAGTTTATGGAGTTTAAAATGGAAAAATGCTCCCGAAACCTTTCTCTGTATTCACAACCTCATCTGTGAAGTATGTTCTTTCAGAGTTCCAAGGCTAAAGAAGAGAGAGTGAATAGAAGGAAGTCACTGAGAGACTTTGAAGAGACAATTATGAAAATAATTGATAAGTTCCCTATAGGAGGGAAACATTCATATAGTTTTGGGGATGAAAGACATCGGTTAGATTTTTGTGGTCAATTTTTAGAATATACGCCTTTAGTTCAAGTGGTAGATTGGCTTCCATATTGTGTACTGGGTAGCTTAATAGAATTATAGGTTTGTGAAGAATGTTGGGTATTTAGCCATGTTTTCAGCCTCTAACCAAATTCAACTTTATCCATCTCAAGAAGAGAGCTATGTAAACCTTTGTTTTCAAGTAGAGAACCTTACTTTACACCAGGACTAACAGGGTATATGTTGTCCTTATACTACAGTTGAACAGGGATTTACAAGTTGAAAGATCTCCTGCCTTAGGAAACAAGGGTCTGTTATTTCTGACTGTCTTGCCTATTACTCCCCTTTCTTCCCATGTCCCTAATGCTGCTTAGCTTCCTGGGGTGTGAGGGATAACTCTGTACCTCAGGATGACTATTAGGTTGATTTGGCCTGTTATTCTACCAGACAGATCACAGAGTAGAGTTGGATTTTGTAGAATATTTGAGAGACTGACTTTATTTATCACATGAAATTTGGCCTGCTTTGGAACCAGTGCTTAGTGGGGTTTAGATACTCAGGTATTCAGGGAACCTATGCCAAGGGTTCAAGACAAGCTCTTCCCCACAAAAACTATCTAGATGGGAGTTTGAGAAAGGTACAGCAAAGACATAACAATGGTTTAAATAAAGAAGAATTGTACTGATAGAGACAATGTAGTGCATGACATGGCACTGCATCTACTGTTGGAAGGATCAGAGATAGGTGGGATGGTTTGGAGAAGGCTTACTGTAGGACAGGTTTACAGCAGAAAGATGGAAGGAAGGAACGAACATAAGTTGGAGATATACCAGAAGGGAAGCATGATATTTCTCACTGGGAATTAAAAAGAAGATTTCAATATAGGGGATAGTAGACAAAATTGTGGAAACAATATGGGGTGTTCAAGTTATGGATTACTAAAGAGTAAGGTGGTTAGATAGTTGGAATGGGACAGACAAGCAGACCAGAGATTGTAAAGAACTTGGATTTGAAAGCCTTGATATTAATACTCTTGCTAGTTTCTGAGCAGAAGAATGACATCAGATTATGCTTAAGAAGGATTATTCTTTTAGTCATATGCTTAGGTTCAGCAAAGAATTTCCAGACCGTCCTTAGGGAGCGGGAGAAGTATGGATAGTATGCTGGTCTATTTAGGGAGTTAGAGTTGATTGAATAGGTACTAGTCTTGGGGAAAAACTTAGTCATACACTTTCAGTTAAGTGCTATTTCATTGCAAGGTCTAGATGAAGATAGAGATATATTTGTAAAACTGGGCGTAATTGCTAGATTCACAGATAACCAACTTTGGGTACATCAGTTAGCTTTGGTGTCCTTATCAGTGCTATAGGGGTTCAGACCATTTGGTTTCTGAGGTATAGGTTATTTGCTAAAATTCTGTGATTATATGCATATAATATAAAAGTTGTCTCAATCAAGGAAACTTGGAGTAAAGACTCAATATGACAAAATTAAGAGGAATGAATGACAGTTCCAATTATTGGGTTCAAGAAACATGTGCTACAAGTGTAAGGTGAGAAAAATAGGGCACAATAGTAGTTCATGTGAAATAAGGCTCTGAAAGTTTTAGCTGAGTGTGTATTCCATAGCACATAGTAGTATTTTGTGGGTTCTAAACAAGTGTGTACGGCTTTAGGCTGAAATAGTAAAAGCATAGTGTCCAGATCAGGAGGTCATGGTTCAGCTCTGTGCTGCACTGGTGAGAACACATGTGTTTTTTTCCATTTTGAGCCTCACTTTTTAAAAAGATTTTTGATGAACTGGAATCATCCAGTGACGAGGAGGAGGCAGGATAGCCTAGTGTTGAAGCATATGGACTCTAGAGTCTACTTGGGTTTGATTCCTGCCTTTCTCATCGACTAGCTGTGAAATCTTAATCTTTCTAAGCTTCAAGTTCCTCATATATAAAATGGAGATTATAATATAATATATATGGCACTGTAGCAAGTAATACAAGAGATAATAGCTATAAAATGCTTAGCAAATATATAATGCATAGTAAGTACTTAGAAAATATGTTTTCACTTACTTTGGGTATATACCTGGGAAGGAAGACAGAAAATTTTGGTCATTCCGATTATTATTACTATTAAGCATAGAAACACCACTAAAACAGTGAGGAAGCCTGGCAATAACTTTATGTTAAGGAATAAGCCAAACCATTGAATCCTGGAAAAAAGAAAACAAAGGGCCCGCATAACTATCATCAGATTCTTGAAGGGCTGTGTGTAAGAGAAGCAGAAGGCTTGTTCTTTTTTTGTTCTAGAGGGTAGAGACAACCTGGCAATTGTAGAGAGACACAATTTGTTCTTTTAAAAGTTAAGACATAACTTACATATTATAAAATTTACCCTTTTAAAGTGTATAATTTAGTAGTTTTTAGTATTTCCAGAGTTGTGAGACCATCACCATTATCTAATTTCAAAACATTTTTATCACCCTGAAAGAAACTCTCTACTGCTTAATAGTTACTGTTTATTTCCCTTTCTTTCCAGCTCTTGGCAGCACAAATCCACTTTATATCTCTATGGATTTGCATATTCTGGACATTTCGTATAAATGGAATTATATGATATTTGGCCTTTTGTATGTGGCTTCTTTCACTTAGCATGTTTTCAAGGTTCATCTATGTTGTAGCATGTATCAGAATGTTACTACTTTTTATGGCCACATATTTCATTTATGGATATATTACATTTTATTTATCTATTAATCAGCTTCTAGACATTTGGGTTGTTTCCACTTTTTGGCTATTATGAATAATGCTGTTATGAACATTTTTATGATGTGGGCATATGTTTTCAGTTATCTTGGGTATATTCCTAGGAAGGGAGACAGAATTTGAAGAATTAAGAAAGAAAGAAAGAGCTTTCTGACAGTGGGATCCACCCACATTGAAGATGGTTGTTTTGTTGAAGTAGTGAGTCAGTAATTTCACTTAACAAACACATAGTGTTTACTATGTGCTGGATAGTTTTCTAAGTGCTTTACCCTTATTTAAAAATCCTGTCAAGTAGGTGCTGTTATTAAATCTCTTTTACAAAAGGGAAGTTTAGTACCTTGGCCAAGATTACACATTGAGTAAATGGTGGAGTTGGGATTCAAATCCAGGTGGTTTGGTTCCAGAGTCTATACTCTTAAGAGCAGGAACAATAATAACGCCAAGCATTTATTAAATTCTTAAGGTTAATCAGGCACGATGGTATATGCTTGTATTCAAGCAGAGACTGGTGATCATCTTTTAGAAATATTTTAGAAATGATTACTTAATTGGATAGAAATTAAATTTCTTGAATTTCAAGGTTCTGTTATTCCAAGGATGGCTGGAATTGGGGAAAAGGCCAGCAGCAATGTCTGGTCTGAGGCTTTTAAGATGATCAGAATTTGTATGAAAAAGGAAACTGTGCACATGAATGATAAGTATTATAGGAATTCAGTTAACAAGTCTTGTCAGAATGTGGTAATAAATTATATATAACTGAAAGATTAAGTTAAATTGTGTGTGGAAGCCTTAGAAAAGTGGAAGAATTAAAGTTTCTTGGGAAAATGGTCTCCTTTTTTCAATGTTTAGTTTCAAATAGTGGCGGGACTTATTAGGGTAGAAAGATGACTTTTAGAAAACTGAACGTATGGGACTGGAGCAGTGTATTTTGGAGTCAGTTACATGAAGGTAGTTGTTTAAAACCAAGTGAACAACAATAGTAATGAATGCATATGAGGGAAAGAGCAGTGCAGCGCAGACTTAAACATTCAGGTGGCTGTAATAGATGGGGAAGAAGGAGACGAGAAATCAACTCTCCAGACCAAGACTTCACTGGGCTTTGAGATGGACAGACGGACTCATAGAAGCCGAGGTAAAATGATTAAAATGGTGCGTGGAGTGGTTAGCAATTCTCCCAGTAGGAGAGAGAATTTCCTTATGAAGTCTCAGATGAGACCACTGAACTTGACAAGGGGAAGTCATTGTTCTTAGAAAACAGTTTCTAAGCAATAATTAGAATTGAAGTTTTGTTGCAGAGGGATAAGTAAGACGTAGATGGAAAAGAAAGAGAAATATCTGAGATTAGGCTACAGTCATAGAAGGTTAGTTGTGAAAGAAGAATTTAGAAAGGGAAATGGGACTTCATGAAAATGTAGCTTAAAGAGACTTGTATATGTTTTAAGGTAAAAGTGAAGAACTAAGCTGGTGTCCAGCCCTCTAGAACATTTTAAATAGAAATCAAATCTTTATTATATTAATACTAACAGTAGGTCTAGTTTAAAATAAAGCCAATATGTGGTTCTGTACATGGGCTTTAGGAGAGTAAGTCTGTTGTTCCTCATATCTAAGTATTATCCCATTTACAGGAAAACTCTAAGTCCTTCCTCACAGTGGCTTAAAGGCCCCAACTGATCCACACAGTTACAGCTCTCATCTATTTTCTGCTCCTTCAGGTCTCCTTGCTGTTCCTCAGACATGCCAGGGCTGCTCTCTGTGTTACGGCCTCTGCATTTGCTGTTCACTTTCTCTTGAATGTGTTTCCCTAAGATGCCTGCATGATTACTCTCACCTTATTCAGGTCTCAACTCAAGTATTCCTTCTCAGTGAAGACCTTCTCTGATTTTCCTATTTTACACTGAGACCCTTCTCTTTACTCACCCCTCATTCCCATCCCCAACGCCATTCCTTCCTGTTTTGTTTTTTTTCATAGCACTTAACTCTGTCTAACATGCGTCTTTTACTTAGTAATTTTGTTTTCATCTTCCCCTATTAGAATTTAAACTCCATGAGTGCAAGACTTTTTCTAGTACTAGAAAAATGCCTGGTGCATAATAGGCACTTACTAATTGTTGCATAAATGAATGATTTTGAGTTTAATATTCTTTGTGGAAACTAATAGGGTTGATTTCCTATCAGAAACCGATTATTATTAGTAAGCATATTGGATGGCATTTATAAAATTAAGCTTCATATATTCTTTACTCAGAGGTTGGCAAATTTTTCTGTAAGGTGCCGGAGAGTAATTACTTTTGCAGGCTTTGTGGTCTCATTACAGCTACTTGCTCTGTTGTTATAGCGCAAAATCATCTATAGACAATCTATAAATGAATGAGCATGGCTGTGTTTCAGTAAGACTATTTATCGACACTGAAATTTGAATTTTATATAATTTTGAAATGTCAGAAAATATCCTTCTTTTGTTTTATTCTTAATCATTTAAAAGCGTAAAAACTATTCTTAGTTCACAGGCCAAACAAAAACAAGCACCGGTCCAAATTAGACTTGCAAACTATACTTTGCCAATCTCCGCTTTTACTGATTTCTTAAATATAGCTTAGTTAAAACTTATTTTTCCATACTTGATAGGAAGGAGCAATGTGAATTAAACTATAGAAACAAATAATTTAGAAATACATCTGTTTAGCTTTAGAAACTTCCATTTTGCTTCATTTTTGTTTTCCTGGGAACTTATATTTCCATTATATGTTTATGCTACCATTCAAATGAGTTTGCATCCTCCTAGCATATGCCACGTGATAGTGTTGGGAGTGGTGTAATAGTTCAGGAGTGAAGCTGGGCAAAGCCTATCCAGGTTTAAAAATTTGCCATTATTTAAAAGGTACGTAATTCCCATATGGGAGAATCAAGAGTCATCTAATAATGCCTGGAGGACTGCGCTGTGAATGAGAATTGTGTTGCAGTTTTTAACATCGTTCATAACACGCTTCTTGAATAAACTGCAAATGCTTTTAATAATATATCTCAGAGTTAATTTTAGCTATGCTACATTGGCACTTTTTGCTCTTCCACTTAAAATAACAAACACAAGAAACTATTCTCAGATCAAGCTGTGATTTGGATAGGGCATTGTATTTTCCTGAGTAAGCATGAAGAAGAGAGAAAAAAGCAAAACTTTTTTTTTTGTTTTGATTGAGATGGAATCTTGCTGTCACTTGGGCTGGAGTGCAGTGGTGCAGTCTCGGCTCACTGCAACCTCCGCCTCCCGGGTTCAAGCAGTTCTCATGCCTCAGCCTCCAGCTGGGATTACAAGTGTGCGCCACCACGCCAGGCTAATTTTTGTATTTTTAGGAGAGCCAGGGTTTCACCATGTTGGCCAGGCTGGTCTTAAATTCCTGACCTCAGGTGATCTGCCCGCTTCTACCTCCCAAAGTGCTGGGATTATAGGCGTGACTGTGCTTGGCCCACTTGCAAAACTTTTTAATATTTATAAGGTTTTTTACATACTTGATTTTGTTCAGTTCTCACAATAATCTCATGATGTAGGTGGCCTTATTAACTATTTACAGTGTAAGAGAATGGATAGTCAGTGAGGCTAAGTAACTTGCCCAAGGTCACAACACTAGGACTCCAAACAAGACCCTCTGACCTTCTTAGGTACAGATTCCTCATGGTTACCTAGATGCCATGTTTGGTTTCAGTGCTGTGAACTTTCTTCATTGCCTATTGGTCTCCAGTTTCACCTACTCATGAAGATGCCCAGAGCCCTAGCTGCTCCTGGCTCTGCCATGCTTCTCTTACACAGCTCTGGGAGGGGTGAAGAGGCTGTGGCCAGTTACCTCACTACCACTGTAGCTGTTCACCAGCCCTGTTTTCTCCTCTAGCCGTTTTAGCTACTATGCAATTCTGGGCATGTTCTATCTTAGTTTCTTAATATCTGGCCTTCCTTCTCTTCTCAGTAACTGTAACCCCTGCAGAGCTCACCTTGCCATCAATGGTTAATGAAAGGTCTTGGATGTGACTATCAAAGACAAAAGCACTCATGACCTCAGTGTTTCAGGTCAGAGTGATTAGGAAAATCATGACACTAGGGCTTGGGCACAGGAAGAGCTGGTTTTTGAGGGGGAGACTTCGAGTTTGGTTTAAATGTGTAATCTTTGAGGTAATGGTGGAACAGCCTACTAGATTCAGTTTTTTAGTCCCTGAAAGCTAAAACAAGGAATATGAATCACATATTTGGGGCACCAGCCAAAAAGCAGCATTTATAGTTAAAATCAAAGTCTTTGTGTTTCTTAATTTAAATGCTTCTCAGAGATTCCATTTAAACAACTTGGTTATGAAAATGGAGACTTACCATGCTTTTTGATATTGTTCAGAGAAAATTGTCATAAATATTATACACAGTTTGAAATGGTTGTGCATCTCATGAATCAAGGGGTGGCATATAAAAAGGTTTCTCAGTGCCCCGATGTGGAAAATATCAGATTATTATTCTTCAGTTGTTTCCCTCCTTTACTTTGGTGTTTATATGGTATCTTAGATATTTTATGTTATTTTAATTCTATTTTATGCGTTTTTATTTGGTTAAAAAATGCCTACTCCTTAAATATTAACAGATTTTTAAATATCCCTTTGAACCCTTCCCCATTTCTGTACCTCCTTTCCCTTTTTCTGTTGCAATGTCAACCACCTGAAGATAACCCAGAAATCTAGGTATAAGCCAATTGATGTTTCAGTGGAAACAAGACAAAGAACTTACTATTTCTCAATGCTTAATTGAGGAAAAGCACATGGTATCTTACATATTTTAAATTGGAGGGGATAAGAGGGCCAAGTTTATGCATTATCTTGTGGACATCTTAATCCTATCAAATGGCTTAGTCAAAATGAGAAAGATAATTTCAGGAGACAAGTAGGAACAATGCTCTAAAAAAGGTGCTATTACACACTCCCAGCCTGTACACACATGAAAAAAAGCTGTAGTGCATTTTGCCTTTGAATAGGGGTCATGTTGACTGGCCATACCAGACCCTGCTGGACCATACACCTGGTATTCTGTCTCCAAGACTCAAAAGGACATGGGAGTATGTGGTTAAGTTCCCTCAGCACTCCTTCTTCTAAAGGGGGGCAGTTTTACAGGTGGAACCTGTAGGTCTCTTGATTCACAAGCTGGTGCTTTCTTGAATGGACTGCATTTCTTACTGTGAGTTTTTGGACTTACAAGAAGTCAGATGTTTTCATGGACTGTTCTCTTTTCCATACAGATGTCCAGAGGGCTTCTTGGGAGAATATTGTCAACATCGAGACCCCTGTGAGAAGAACCGCTGCCAGAATGGTGGGACTTGTGTGGCCCAGGCCATGCTGGGGAAAGCTACATGCCGATGTGCCTCAGGGTTCACGGGAGAGGACTGCCAGTACTCGACATCTCACCCATGCTTTGTGTCTCGCCCCTGCCTGAACGGCGGTACATGCCATATGCTCGGCCGGGATACCTATGAGTGCACCTGCCAAGTTGGGTTTACAGGTAACTAATAGAATTAAAGCCTGTGCTTTCCTACCCTCAGCAGATACCTTTATTTCGCATCTTTTAGGTCATAGTGTCTGGTTGTTAAGAGTACCCCAGCTCTGGTGCACATTTAAATTATGGTAAGGAACTGGGATGTTCCATACAGCTATCCCTAACTTCCTTTGAGAGCTTTAAGGGACAGAGAAGGAGAAAGAAAAAGGACCAAATAAATACTTTGACTGCTTAAAGTATATATGTCAGGGCCAGGTGCAGTGGCACACACCTGCAATCCCAGCATTTTGGCAGGCCAAAGTGGGAGGACCATTTTAGGCCAGGAGTTTGAGACCAGCCTGGGAAACATGGCAAGACCCCATCTCTACAAAAGACAAGAATACAAATAAAACAAAATTAGCCACATATGGTGGTGTGCCCCTGTAGTCCTAATTACTTGGGAGGCTGAAGTGGGAGAATTGCTTGAGCCCAGGAGTTTGAGGCTGCAGTGAGCTATGATTGCACCACTGCACTCCAGCCTGGGTGACAGAGTGAGACCCTGTCTCAAAAAAAATGTGTGTATGTTTAGATGGGGAATCAGAGTTACTTCACTAAAAGAAAGAAGTACACTGTCAGAGGAAAAGTTGCCGATGTTATTGACTACTTACTTTTAGAAATCTCCCTCCCTAGACATTCAGGGCACTGGCTTTTCTGGTTTTCTGAACCCTGTTCCTTTTGGTTCTTCATTGCCTTGTTCTTATCCATTAAATGTTTGTGCTGCCTGGAGCACTGTTTTTCACCCTCTTTTGAGCCCCATCATAGCTCTCCCTAGGGAATTTCACTGTCTTTAATTGCCTCCACTGCCACTATCTTCATCAGTTGCTGATGAATCTCACCGTCACTCCCTTAGCTCCACCCAGCCCTGACATTCATGCTCGCATTTCTAACTATCCTTTGCATGTTCTCCTTGGAGATATTCTACAGGTGCCTTCAGCTCACCATGTTGATAGGAATATGTAGCAACACTCTACATCCCAAATATCCAAGCTGGAAACTCCCTGTCGCTTGTTCTTACCTCACTTCGACTTAATCACCCAACCTAACCTCTGAATTGCTTCTCACCTGTCTATTCCTCCTGTGTCGTCTGCTGCCCTGTAGTTGAGGGCCATGTTATCTCTCATCTGGACTTCTGAAGTAGTTTCTGAATAGGTTTTCTTGCCTTTATTCTCTCCCCATCTCATTCCCCCATGATATTGCTACATCTTTAATTATAAATGCAAATATTCTAACAATCTCACCTGCTTAAAATGTCTAATGTTTTTTCATCATCCATAGAATAAGCCTAAAACTCTTGTACATGGCTTCCATAACTCTTTACAACCTAAGCTTTGCATCTTTTTGTAGCCTGACCTCCCCACAAGCATCTAGGCCTAGTCACACCAAATTCTCCTCATTTCCTGAAAATGTCATACTTGCTATTGCCTCTGTACAGTTACACATCCTTTTGCCTGGAATGCCCTTTTCTACAATTGGTGATTGTCTAATGTTATTTAAAACTGTGTCTTAGTGACCCCTTCATGATTTCTTTAGGCAATTGGCCTGTAAGTTTTATTATTTTTGTGCATCATATTTTATTGTAATTTTTTTACACATCTCTCACCTGAATAGACTGTGGGTTTTTCTAGGTGGGTCTGAGCTTTATTCAAAAGTGTTTATTAAATTAGATGAGAAAAGGAGAAACATTCTTCATTTTTTCTCCTGCTTTAAGTTCTAAACCAAGAGTTCCATGAATGCAGTAAGCAAAAAAATGAAAAATGTGCTCAGAAAACGATACTGAATCAGTTAGTGTAGAGAACACTGTTATATTAATTTTTCATTGCATTAGTCAGGTTTCTCTAGAGAGATAGAACTAATGGCATATGTGTGTGTGTGTGTGTGTGTGTGTGTATAGTGGAGTAATTTGTGTGTATGTGTGTGTGTGTGTGTATGTACGTAGAGAGAAAGAGAGGGAGAGAGAGAGAGAGCAAGTGCGCAGAGTTTATTAAGTATTAACCCACATAATCACAAGGTCCCACAGTAGACTCTCTGCAGGCTGAGGAGCAAGGAGAACCAGTCTGAGTTCCAAAACTGAAGAACTTGGGGTTTGATATTTGACGGCAGGAAGCATCCAGCACGGGAGAAAGATGTAGGTTGGGAGGCTAGGCCAGTTTCACTTTTTCACATTTTTTGCCTGCTTTATATTTGCTGACAGCTGATTTGATGGTGGCCATCCAGATTAAGGGTGAGTCTGTCTTCCCCAGCCCACTGACTCAAATGTTAATATCCTTTGGCAACACCATCACAGACACACCCAAGATCAGTACTTTGTATCCTTCAATTCAATCAAGTTGACACTCCGTTTTAACCATTACAAGTCTGCCCTTTGTCAATTTGAACCCATACACATCTCCTGAGATCATACATAATCTTCAAATAACGACAACAGTAAGGTCATAATTATACCTAACATAGTACAGCTATTCTTCATACAACCGGAAATGCACCAATCCCCAACCGAAATACTTACATAAAGTTAACAATACTTAAATGCTGATGTAAAGTCAATAAACCTTATGTCACACGATAAAGGAGAAAGGAAATAAAATGAAGATATTTTCTTAGTACAAGTGTGTACATGCATAGACATGTTTTTAACAAAAGAAGGAGGGAAATACTCAGGATGATTACGATACTTCTTTCTGCAGCTGGTCATGTGGTAGTAGCTGGTCATGTGGTAGTAGCTGGTATTGATGACTACCGTCTTCTACTACCCATTCTATATTCCCTTTGCCTTCAGCAAGCACCTCAGCAGTCGTGGTATTTTTCCTGGTGGAGAGGCCCAAACCTTCATTCCTGAGGGATTGGGCTGTTGTAATTTCCCATTGACTTTAATCACAGGGCATGGTAATACTAAGACGCCCTAATGGATCTCCTGTATTCTATGTAGACTCTTCCTTAACTCCATTGTGGAGTAGTAGACTGATTTCATCTTGATAGCCTGGGTCAGTCACTGTAACTGGGCCAGCCAACACTGTAACTCTCTTCTTAGCTTGTTGACTTAAAGGTGGGAGGAACCCAAAGTGTCCTGGTGGCAACCTTAACTTCCAGCTTAATGGAATCGTTGTTGTGTCTCCTGGTGACAGCGTTCCTCCCTCTGGAACTAAGACTTGTTGGCCAGCAGAACTTAGTGTCACAGGAACAGGAAGCAAAAATTTTGCTATTGGATCACTAGGGGCAATGGTGAGTGGTGCCACGTCCACTTTCACCCCTTGATTCCTGGACCTATAAATCCTGGCTATGGGAGGAACAGTACTATATATTGGATGCTGATTCAGAGCATACACAGCCTTCTTGAGAACTTTGCCCCAGCCCTGCAAAGTATTGTTACCTGGTTGGCATTGTAATTGTAACTGCAAAAGGCCATTCCATCGTTTTGTCAATCCAGCTGCTTCAGGATGATCAGGAACATGGTAAGACCAGTGAATTCCATGAGCGTGAGCCCATTGCTACACTTTTTTAGCTGTAAAGTGAGTGCCTTGGTCAGAGGCAATGGTGTATGGGATACCCTGATAGTGGATATGACATTCTTTGAGTCTGCAGCTTGTAGTCTTGGCAGAAGCATTGCATGCAGGATAGGCAAACACATATCTGGAGTGGGTGTTTATTCCATTGAGGACAAACCTCTTCCCTTTCTATGATGGAAGAAGTCCAATATAATCAACCTGTCACCGGGTAGCTGACTGATCACCCTGAGGAATAGTGCCATATTAAGAGCTCAGTGTTGGTTTCTGCTGCTGGCAAATTGGGCACTCAGCAGTGGCATTAGCCAGATCAGCTTACCACTGGCCTATCTCGCCTTCCACACTGGGAAGGTGGAGCACGAGCACACGTGTTAGGACCAGAAAGATGGTGACTATGCCTCGGCAGGGCGAAGGTACGTAGTGATCCTGATGTGCAAATTGGTCATCTGACCTGCTTGTAGGGGCCAAATATTAATCCAGCCACCTAGTAATTGGTTCCCTCTGAAGTTTCTCTCTGGATACCTGGTACTTTCGCAAAAACCCCACTTTCAGTACCAATTTACTGTATTGGTTCATTTTCACACTGCTGATAAAACAGAGGTTTAATTGGACTTAACAGTTCCCCATGGCTGGGGAGGCCTCAGAACTATGGTGGGAGGCAAAATGCACTTCTTACTTGATGGTGGCAGGAGAAAATTAGGATGAAGCAAAAGTGGAAACCCCTGATACATCCATCACATCTCATGAGACTTATTCACTATCACCAGAATAGCATGGGAAAGACCAGCCCCCATAATTCAGTTACCTCCCCCTGGGTCTCTCCCATAACATCTGGGAGTTCTGGGAGATACAATTCAAGTTGAGATTGGGTGGGGACACAGCCAAACCATATCATTCATCAAAACGTGTTCGTGGGAATAGAGGGTAGTTACGATGATCCATTATCTCTGTCATGACTATGATACCATTGACGATGTAAGTCATTGAAAATATTTGGTGGTTATAAGAATAATTTCTTCCTGATTGTCAGTTTTGAGTTGTTTTGCTATTATGAGGCGAAGTGGGGGGCGCATATCCATTTAAAATATTTTAATTCTGACTAGTGGAAGTGACAGTAATGCCTTCTTCCTAATTAAAATATCTCTCTGAAATGGTCCGCAAATCAAAGCTTCTTCTTTCGCCATTAAAAGGGATCTCTTCTTGGTATTTTCTAAGGTTCTAATCGTCTTTTATACATTTGCTACTTTTGTCTATCACTTTAGAAATCATCACAGATCAAGGTCGTCCTTTTAGTTTTTATGGTAGCTCTGTACCTAAGTGAGACCTTACTAGCTCATCTCTACTCAGAGGTGAAGAAGCAGAGGCAGAAAGTTAGTGCCTATACATAATATGTATGGAAACCAAATCTAGGGTTTGTTTTTTCTTTTTCTTTTTTTTTGATGGAGTCTCACTCTGTCACTCAGTACAGTGGCGCAGTCTTGGCTTTCTGCAACCTCTACTTCTCGGATTCAAGTGATTCTTGTGCCTCAGCCTCCAGAGTAGGTGGAATTACAGGCATGCACCATGAAGCCCAGCTAATTTTTGTATTTTTAGTAGAGGTGGGGTTTCGTCATGTGGGCAGGGCTGGTCTCAAACTCCTGACCTCAAGTGATCTGCCTGCCTTGGCCTCTCAAAGTGCTGGGATTACTGGTGTGAGCCACCACTTCTGGCCCAGGGATCTTTCTGTTTCACTAGTGGGCACCACTGTGATATTCACACTCACCAGAAGTGAGCATTTATATCCTTTCTCCGCTGTAAATAAGTACCTCTTAGTGACATGAGTGGAAAGACAGGAAGAATAATTGCAGTTCTTTGATTTTATGCCTTAGCTCTCTGAGATGTATATGCTGCGCCTAAATTAGTATTACACCTTTCTCCTTGGATTTGACATTCCTTGATAGGCAGAGAACACTTGTCTGTGCTCATGTCTCATGTCACCTCTTTTTCCCTTATAGAAAAACTCTTATGTCTCCCATTTACCCTTCAATGAGGTCAGAAATTTAGATATTTTCCTAGACAATCAATTGAGTATTAACAAATTCAAGGAGTTCTCATCTCTTTAGTTTAAATAATAAACGACTTAGGCTAATGAAAACAAAAAGCCAGCTATGTGAATATCAAATTTACTAGTTCTGTGAGGATATTGTTTTTCTCTTTCTTTTTTTACCTCAAAGAATCTGGTTTGCTTCCCCTGGCATCATGATTTAGTCTTCAACCCATCAGAGTTCCTGCTACTGCTGGTACTTTCCTACTTGAGAAAGTCCACAGAGTGCCTTCTAGACCTCTTTCCTCCTGACATCTTCTATTTCATTTGATATCTAGGAACTCAGAGGCCCTTCATCATTTTCAAACACATCAAGTTACATTTATGGCAAGACCACAATTAATAAAATGTTTCCCAGAATATATGCGTTACATTAGAGGAAACAGAAGTAGTATTAACTTGTTTCCATCACCAAAGAGGTCTATTTAGTAACTGTATTTTGTGGGAAATATCGATCATTTTATCCATTCAACTGACATGATTTGAGAGCATACTGTGGAGACCCAACCCTGCCAGTGTAGCAGGTGGTACAATGTGTCTATGTTTGATATATAATGTGTCTATGTTGATGTGTCTATGTTTGCACACGTGTGTGTATGTGTGTGGGGGGGCAGTAAAGATGACTTTACAGAGGTTGGAACTTTTGAGCAGAGTTGCCAAGATGAGTGAGAGTTCACTAGGAAAACAGAAAGGAAGTTGATATTTCAAAGAGAGGAGCAGCGTATGCAGAGTCAAAGAGCTCTGAGAGAGTAGATGGATCCAGACTCCTGTTGCTGATAGCACTGTGCAAGATTCTTCTTCAATATGACTAACCAACAGTTTCCTCCAGGTGCTCCACACACTGAGTCCTTGTGTCTTGGCTGAGGGTGTTGGAGAGTTTCTGGAGAGTTCTCTGTGTCAGATGACCTTGAGGACACCGCAGTTTGGCCTTCTGTAAAATTCAGAGTTGAAGTCTTCTCCATGCAAGAGCTCCCTGATGTCACCTATTGGTTGGAAGATGAGGTGTTGAGGATGGGACCAGCTTCTATTTCTGTGGCCAGTACTGAGTTCTGTTATCCTTCCTTTAGGTAAGCTGTGCCAATGGACTGACGCCTGCCTGTCTCATCCCTGTGCAAATGGAAGCACCTGTACCACTGTGGCCAACCAGTTCTCCTGCAAATGCCTCACAGGCTTCACAGGGCAGAAGTGTGAGACTGATGTCAATGAGTGTGACATTCCAGGACACTGCCAGCATGGTGGCACCTGCCTCAACCTGCCTGGTTCCTACCAGTGCCAGTGCCCTCAGGGCTTCACAGGCCAGTACTGTGATAGCCCATATGTGCCCTGCGCACCCTCCCCTTGTGTCAACGGAGGCACCTGTCGGCAGACTGGTGACTTCACTTTTGAGTGCAACTGCCTTCCAGGTAAGGAGCTCCCTAGTGTCCCAGGATTAGGGGACAAACTCCTAGCACAGGAGGTGGTGGGTGTGGCTCAGTTGCTTTTTTTAGGAAGCTTCCTAAAGCAGGGAAAAAGGGAAGTGAGAATTTTGTGTGGGGTAGGTTGCTGGTGAGGGAGGAGTTTTATGGGCCCACTGTGGTCCATAAACTGAGCAGGGGGTAATTTAGCATGTCAAGGTTTATGATGATGAGTGGTTAGAAAATTGTTTATTGTCCCTTTTGTAGAAACAGTGAGAAATAAGAGGAACAGAGCTCTGGGAAAGAGACAGGCAAGTCTGGAATGGAAAAGAACAGGATGAGAATCAGACGTTGGAAAATATGTACGGGTGGTTAATAAAGTGCTTTAAACTGAATTGACATTAACAGTGGGTGATCAGTTTTCCTATACGCTTTCACTTTTGATGGAGTAATTCATTGTTTTCTTATTCACCTAAATGCACCCAGCTGCCCTTTCATGATTTTCCCTGGGCTACTGGCCTTCACAGCCCGCTCCCATGTACCCTCTCAGACTTTGGGGTAACCCTGCCCTAACTTAAAGCTAGAGAATTCTGAAACTGAGGAGGGGGTCCTCTGTTAATCAATGAGCACTTTTTAATGAGCTGATAGATGGTTTATGAGAGACTATACATGGCACAGTACTTTGTTACACTCTTCACTGGTACAAGTGTCTTAGAGTGCACGCACAACCCAAAGATAGAAACAAAAAGAACAGTGTCAGGGAGCTTGGGGCCTGGTGTTCCATGGAGAGGGAGAAAGGAACAAGCCTGGCCAATTCATTCAACTCCTTATAAAAATGATGAGGAGGCTAAAAACCAAAAATTTTGATTGGGAACAGAATACAAGCAGCTGGAGCAGATGAATTACTAAGCAACAAAGATCCTGTTTTTATACAAATATCCTTAGTACAAAAACAAAAGAAGGAAAACTGTAGGGGGGAATAATGTGCTAAGTAAGCAGAATTGCCTCAAAAAGAAGTTGTTCTAGCCACTCTTTCAGAGTGGGAATCTTAGATTCTGGTATTGTGGATATGGTTCACATGTAATGGGATTGTGTGTTTTATTTTGGGGGGATTAAAGGTCATAGGTTGGTCCTCAGTATAAAATCAACTGGTAATTTATTCATTTAATCTGGTAAAAATGTGTTGACTGCCTGCTATGTTCTAGGCACCATGCTATGTATTTGGAATACAGCTATACAAAGCATTGCCACATAACTGAAACGAAAACTTTATATTATTTAACTAAGTCACAAGAACAAGCTACTTAATTGTATTACTTTTAGTTTCTCTTTTAATAAAGAATAATGTTGTCATTCTCGATACTAAATAAATGTTTATTAACATAATATTACTATCCACTTTATCTTGTAGGAGAAATAACTAGAAGACATCTGTCTTCATGCGTGTGTTTGTTTGCATTTTAAGGGTTAAAGACAGAAATAGAAATGTAAACAACTTTATTTTGAAAATACTGTAATATTGCAAGTATTCTATGAGTCTGATATTCTAGTAATCTAATTGACTAGTAACTGATGTTAGTATGATTTATTGTTGAAGGCTAAATGTGTTTTTCAGTTTCAAGAAAATTACTTTTAATAGTTGCCTAGAACAAGAGGTTGATTTGGCAGCAAGATGTTGACGGGAAGTTAGAGAAGTCAATAAAGGAAGTTTTTAGCTGAGAGAGAGTGATTATTCACTCCTATAGCCTCTGCATTGTTACCCATTAGCCACGATAAGAACCTTAGGGAATTGAGAGTGTGTCCAGGAAAGGATCTGTCAAACTAGAATAGTATCTCCTCCTTGAGAAAGGAAATAACCAAGGATTCCACAGCTGAGAGGCTGCCAGGGCTGGTGAAATAGAGTAAGGAAATCTTGGCTGTCTCTTATTATCTGCTTGTAATTTAAAGCAAGACATTTATTTACTCACTGATGGGGTGTGTGTGTGTGTGGGAGGGGAGATTAGCATGAGGGGTGGGAATAGGGAGATTTGGTGAAGAGAAAACTAACATTTTTTTTTGGTGGCTCAGGAACTGTGCCAGGTACTTCCATGCTTATTAGCTCAATTACACAAAAATCTTGGGAACAGGTATCATTTTTCAAGTTTTCCCACATGAAGTTACTGAAGTTTGAAGCTGTTAAGTGATTCACCCAAAGCTGTACAGCCAATATGTGGTTAGGCTGGGTCCTGAAACCCAGGCAGTTTATTTTCAAAGCCTTTGCTTTGTGCATCTTACTGTGCCACATGCACGTCTGCTTTCTGAAAGTACTTTGTAGGTGTGTAAAACTTTTTGTTAAATGCTTTGAGCTGTTTGGGTTCAAAATATATGTTCATGTTATGAGAAAAACAAGATACTTCTAATTGTAACCAAATAGTACTTGTTATATATCAATATATATATGTATATATATAGCATTGATCGTGCAGATGTTTAAAAGTAGTTATGTAGACTAGTTCTTGCTTTTCAGGGTCCCATAATCTAAAACAGATGACTTCAGCTTTAGATAAATATATAGAAGGAAAATTAAAGAGAATTCAAAACAGTAGATGATGTAGTGACACTGTGAATAAATATGTTATTTATACAGTTTGTAAGATTTTATGCTCGTTGTTCGTATGTCTCAGGTGGAGTTCAGAAAATCTTACTTTATTTCCATAAAAGGAAATGGTGCCTAGAGATGATTTTCTTTTAAAAAGTCATTTTCATAATGCAGTGCCCTTCCTTCCATTGCTCCCCATCTTGTAAAGAGACTAAAATGTTACTTAGAGTAATAGTTACTATCTCAATGTAAATAGCACCTTATTTGAAAAGAATTATTTCAGTGGTAAAAATAGGGAAACAAAGTCAGCAGGAGGCAAAGTAGCTTGTTAAAGTTTTCTGCAACTCCTAAATGGTTGCTTCCACTGCATTTCATGTCTTTGCATTTCTAATCGAAGCTTACCATAACCACCCTATTTAAAATTGTAACTGTCCCCCCATCCCCTTAATTACTAACCCTGGTCTACTTTTTGTTTTCTTTTTCTGTAACTCTTATCTTCTTACTATATAATTTATACTATGTAATTTACTTCATTATGTCTATTGTTTATTGTCTGTCTTTTCCAAATTCTACTGCCTCTTACCCTCTCCGGAATGAAAGCTAGGATCTTTGTTTTTGTTTATTGATGTTTCCCAAACACCTACAAACAGTGCCCAATATATACTAGGCCTACAAATATGTATTGGCTGACTGACTGTATGGTTTAGTATCACGTCATAGCATTGAGAATGTAACTTTGGTCTTCTCATTTTTTTCTTTCTATTGTGCATCCTAGACTTAGTTTAGCCTCTCCTTTTTTAATACAGGATGAGAATTTTGGAGTCTTTTTCAACTCTGAGTCAGTGAATGCCACATAACATAGTGACTATGTTTAAATGGTTAAGTTACAATTCTTTTCTTGCAAAGGATACTGTAGTCACCGTGAGTATATTTTAATATTATTGTAGGACTCAGGAGGGAATTAAAACTACAAAAATGACTCATCTTGTGTGACACAGAAATGTTTCTTCACAGAGGGAGGAGAAAAATAACTTCAAGAGAGAACTAATAGAATCAAATCAATGCACCACATCTCATCTTCTTTTTGAATAAGTAACTGTTAGAAATCCAGACACTTCATGAACTTTCATTATGTAAAGTCTTTAGCAGAAGCTATAGGAGGGGCACCCAGCCACAGTAATTTTAATTTAAGAACAAAATGGAGTATGAAAATAAATTATTAAATCGTTGACTCCCAGTATTTTTGGGTTAGGGCCAATAATGGGAAGAGAAAGAGGTAGACTAGTTTTGTGTTTGTGGCTATTTTAATAAGTAGCACAAGTAAGCAGAAAACAGTAGGCTGTTTTGAATTTACTGGCTGTGCCTTATGAGTTCACAGTTGGATTGCACTGTCCTCAATGTACTTTCTTTTCTTCTTTCTTTTCTTTCCCACATCTCTTTATTCCTCTGATTTTGTTTAAACTTCATAAAGAGCTCTCTGATCTTTCCTTTCCAAACAACGAAGGTTTATCCTTTGTAAACCACCTCTGTACTCCACAGGCTGATGATATGTGATATCCCTATATCATTAAAGTAAAGCTTAAGCACATTTTGTGGCTTTTGTGTCTACTCTGTTGTTGCTGAGCTTAAGAACTATTAGAAATAATTCCCTCTTGCATTTTCATGCTTGGGGAGTGTGACGTTCTCTTGGGTATTATGCTAATCATATTTTGGCAGGTTTCTTTGGAACAGATGCAGAAATGATCATACCACTCTCCAGGGTGTATTATTTTAGCTCCTTTGACTTGGGCCCTAAGTCTGTTTTACCTGATGTTCCTGAAAGATGTTCCTAATGTCCCTCACTGTTCTCTCATGCTGGATGTTCTTGCCTGTGTTGCCTCCTCAGCTTTCTATCACCCGCTTCCCTTTTATATATATATATAAGTCATTCTTAATGATTTGTGAAAGGCACTCTGTTTCACTGAAATGCCTTCTATATTCCCTACCCTTCATGTGTATTGGAGACCTTCTAAAGTCTTTTGACATCTGCGTATCTCTAGCACAGTGCTTATCACGGTAATTATTTATCTGTTCACCTTTCCAAGTAGAAACTCTCATTTTAACTCCCTACCTCAGTCCCCAGCATCCGCAGCATAGTGCCTGCCATAAAATGGAGCCTCAATGAATGTTTTGAAAATGAATGAATTGACTGTGATAAACAGAGGAGAATTCCTATATTCTACAATTTTTAAAATGTACTGAAATTATTCTCTTTGAATCCTCCTATTCTTTGACTTATTTGGTGACAGAGTTAGAAAAAAGTGGAGGAAGATATGAAGGGAAGCAGGTGGAAGCAGTGAGCCTGGGGTGGGGCTGATGGAGTGGGAGATATGTGGCACAGTCACAGGGGGTCTGTGAGCTAATCTGGACTCATTCAGATAATGGAATATGTGTGCCAAGAAAACTGGTTGGATAGGGAAAGGCCAGGGATTCCCTCTTGCATTCTCACACTTCTTTGGGGCATGAGTCATTTTCTTTTCTTTTTCTTTTCTTTTTTTTTTTTTTTTTTTTTGAGACGGAGTCTCACTCTGTCACCCAGGCTAGAGTGCAGTGGCGTGATCTTGGCTCACTGCAACCTCCACTTCCGGGTTCAAGCTATTCTCATGTCTCAGCCTCCCAAGTAGATGGGATTACAGGTGCCTGCCACCATGCCTAGCTCATTTTTGTATTTTTAGTAGAGACGAGGTTTCACCAACTTGGTCAGGTTGGCCTTGAACTCCTGACCTCAGGTGATCCACCCACCTTGGCCTCTCAAAAGTGCTGGGATTACAGGTGTGAGCCACTGTGCCTGGCTGCACGTGTCCTTTTCTTGGGTGTTATACTGATTGCATATTGACAGGTTTGCTTTGTGATAGACTTCTAATGGGGGGAAAAAGTACCCTTGTATCTTTTTTTTTGTTCAGTTCCAGGTATCCCTGTTTTTTTTTTTCTTCACTTTTTCTTCTGTGGGAGAGGGAAGAAACTCTTTCTTCACTCTTTCATGGGAGCTTTTTTTGAAGTCTTTGAGCCCAGCTTGGGAGAATCCTGGTTGTGTCATTTCATCTCCTTTCTGCTCTCATCTTGCTTTTCTCTACCTAGCCTTTCCACCCTCACACCTCCCAGGGTCTGAAAATGGAAAGATGAGGGTGTTTCCTTGAAAGATGCTGTTCTGTGTGGGGATGACAGATTTGAAAAACGTTTTTCTGTTCCCTGCCCTCATTGCCATTAATGAATCAGTTAAGTGGCCCATGGTTTTGTAACAGCACAGTCTTAAAATGCTTCTCCCGAGTTTAATTTCTCTCCATTTGACCTTTTAAGGATGTGAATTGGCTTTAAGCACTAGACTCCCTTTAGCCTCTCTGTGAATCAGCTACACCCATCCCACCCACGGGTCTGGAAACTTGTCTGTTTACCTTTCCCTAAAAACTTAAGATATATTTTTAAGAAGTGCCTTGTAACTTTTCATATAGTCATTCCCTTGCTTTGGGTAGACTGTTTCTTACAAGAATTTGGTTGATCCTTCCAAAAAGTTCTGTATCTCTATTTTTAAAGCATAAATCCTGTCTTAATTTTGGAGGAGAACTGATTTGGCTTGGATTTTCTCAGACATGGGAACTTTTGACCAAAGTTTGTGTTTTTACATTGTCAAAAGGGAACTCCTGGATCCCAGAAAACATATGGACTGCAATTGGGTAAAGTTTCTGGTTAAGTACTTATTCCTAGTTACTAGCCATTTAATCTTGGGCAAGTCAGCCATGTGGCCCTCAGCTTCCTCATCTGTAACATAAAAGGATTAGACAATATCTAAGGGTTGCCGTAATACCACTAACAAATATTAATGTTAGATAATATGTGTAAGACACCATGTTTAGTGCTTTTTCCCTTAATACAATAGCTTTATTGAGAGATAATTTATATGCCATACAATTTACTTTTTAAAAAAGTACACAATTCAGTAATTTTAGTATATTCCCAGATCAAAGTAGCAATCACCACAAACAATTCTAGAATATTTTTATACATCAAAAGAAACCCTTTACCCATTATCAGTTACTCTCCATTCCTCCTAACTCCCTGTCAGCCCTGGTAGGCAACTACTAGTCTATTTTCTGTCTCTATTTGCCTCTTCTGGACATTGCATACAAATGGAAACATGCAGTGTGTAGTAATTTGTGGTAGCTTCTTTCACTTAGCATGAGGTTTTCAAAGTTCATTCATGTGGTAGCATATATCAGTACTTCATTCCTTTTTGTGGCTGAATAATATTTGATCATATGGATTTACCACATTTTATCATTTTATTTATCATCAGTTGATTGACATTTGAGTTGCTTCTACTTTTTGAGTATTATGAATAATACTGTTATAAACATTCTTGTATAATTTTTTGGTGGACATCAATCTTCATATTTCTTGGGTATATACGTAGGAGCAGAATTGCTGTGTCAGGTGGTAATGCTGTTTAACCTTTTCAGGAACTGTCAAACTGTTCTGAAGTGGGTACATTCCAACCAGCAGTATATGTTAGTTCCAGTTTCTCCACATCCTCATCAACACTTGTTATTGTCTGTCTTCTTTATTATATTTATCCATAATATGAAGTGTTTATCTCATTGTTTTGATTAAATTTCCCTGATGATTGATGATTTCGAACATCTTTTCTTATGCTTATTAGTAATTATGTATCTTCTTTGGAGAATGTTTCTTCAGATCCTTTACCTACTTTATAATTGGGTTATCTTTTTATTATTGAACTGTAATAATTTTTTAATATATCCTAAATACAAGTTTCTTATCAGATAATACTATTTGCAAATATTTTCTGTCATTCTGTTTGCTGTCTTTTCACTTTCTTGATGATATCCTTTTCAGCCCAAATGTTTTTAACTTGATGAAATACAATTTATTTTTTGCTTTGTTGCTTGTGCTTTCAGTCATATTTGTGGAAGCTTTACTTATCCCAAGTTACAAAGATTTACTGTTTCTAAGTGATTTATAATTTTAGTGCCTATCTTTAGGTCTCTAATCCATTTTGAGTTAATTTTTATGTGTGAGGAGGGAGTCTAACTTCATTCTTTTGCATGTGGATGTTTAGTTGTCCCAGGACCATTTATTGAATTAAGTTCTGTTTATCTAATTCATTTAATGTTCAGGAGAACCCTTTAAGGTAGATCCTGTTAATTCCCCAAGAAAGTTTAAGTATCTTCCCCATGTTCACTCAGTTATTGAATGGCAAGGCTGAGAGTTGAACCTAGGCAGTTTGGCCCCAGAAGCCATGCTTTTAGCCATGAAATAACTGTCTTTCCTACCTCCCTTCTTACCTACCTACCTATTGACAGGGAAGAAGTACCTCAGCAATAGTCAATCAGTTATAAAAAGAAAACACTTTGTTTCTTTTCTGTCGTGGTTATTCTGAAATGCTGCTGCTTTTTAATTTGCCTGTGGTTGGTGAATTCAGTTGGTTGTAATGTTCGCTAATATAAAGTTAAAGTCTGTTTCTATTCCTTATAGTTTAGCTACAAAGTCTTTACTGCTTCCCTGACACCCTAGTCAACTGTATTTAGTCTTACTCATCAGAGAGATCAAGTTTCTGGTACACCACCAAACCTCTCAAGTTTAACAGTGGTAGGCCAGGAACCCTATTTCCCCAACGATCTAAAACTAATCTGAACACTTCCAAAGAATGTCTTCATCAAGAGCACCAGACTAGGAGCAAAGACCCTAGTTCAAGGACCTGGTAGGTCCCATAGATTCTGTAGGGGTGGGCTTCAGTGGTTCATCATTTTCTGGCTTGTTAGTCTATTTGTAAGACTCATATTTCTATATGAATAATATGATACATTTTTAAAATTTGAGTCTATTTTCAGTCTTTTTCAGGCTTGCTTACTGATTCATCTGCTTAAATGGACTGAGTACCAAATACCTGGAGAAATATAATTTCCTTCAATAAAGCCTTCAGTGATTTCTGTCTTCCATAGAGTGTTTTCTTTTGATTTTTGCCTAATGTTTTTGGTTATTCAGTTTATACTTATTTACATAACTGCCATTGTATTAAGAGAAACCAATCATGTTCTAGTGTAGCAGAGCAGATGTAGAATACCACAGAAATTTATGGTAAGGAATAAAGCAAAGTGTGATTGATGTCTGTCCCACTCATCAGGCTGTAAATGCCACAAAAGCAGGGACTCAGTGCTGTATCACCAGTGCCTAATGTAGGACCCAATAAGTATTTAGAGTGAGAGAGAGGAAACTTAAGGAAGATTTTGAGGAAGCCAAATATGTAATCATACTATATTCATATAGGAGAATGTTTAGAATAGAAGCTGGTAGTCTTCTGTTTAATTAGCTCAGGGGTTTGGTAGCAAGGAAAGAGAAAAGAAGAAGCCCAAAATATAAACTACAGAGAACCACAATGTGGACAGTTAGAGTGAAGTTTGGTGTGCTAGTTTCATTTTTCACATAAGAAAAAATCAAGAGGAAGGAAGCAGTGCTATAAGTTTAGAGAAGAGCCTGATGAATTAAAAATGCTGGCAACCTTAATTAGTAATAATGCCACCCAATTTTCAGATACCTTTTAACATTTGTATAGCACTTTACTCATGGCGTGACACTTATAATTAGAAAGACAGGCTAGGCAAGTGGAATTAGCCTCATTTTTTACAGGTGAGGAAGCTGATGCAGCACATTAGCTTACCATGCACTAATAGCATGCAGGTGTTGAGATTGAGACTTGACCCATGTCTTCATACTTTAAGCTCAGTATTTTTCTTATCTCCTCCCCCACTTTCTTCCCCAGCTGGCTTGGAGGCTTCCTAGCAATCATTCAAAGAAAAAAAAAAATGAAAGGAACTTAAATTTAATTAGGTAATTTTTTATCTGTTCTTCCCATTAGTCTGGTATGGAGCTGGGGATAATCTAATACCCTGTTTTTTTAGAACCAGTGAATATCTCTGTCCCAAGTAGACATTTATCACCCCTGAGATTTTATTTCATGAAAACATTTTGAAATGCTTGTGAGGTGACTGTGAAGGCATGCCATTGGCACAGTGAGTCATTTCACTGTCTAGCTATGCTTGAGGCCACAGAAAATTGGGGATTTTTCATATGGTAAGTCCTGGGTGAGCAGCTGTTGAACTGAAGTCATGAAGCAGGTCTATTCTAATTACTAACCATGTTTTGTGGGAACAGAGCAGGTTGTTACTTCTGTATGAGATTTCATCATTTTCTTTTGTTCTTCATTTACCAGGTTTTGAAGGAAGCACCTGTGAGAAGAATATTGATGACTGCCCTAACCATAAGTGTCAGAATGGAGGGGTTTGTGTGGATGGGGTCAACACTTACAACTGCCGCTGTCCTCCGCAATGGACAGGTATGTACAGTGTGGAGAATCCACCAGAATGAGATATGGATTGGTAACCAGAAGAGGACTGTTTTTTAAAATATCAGTAACAAATATCATAGGTCTGCTCTGGGACCAGTGTGTGAACTGAGCAGGATCTCCATGCTAGATCATTGCTTATTGTGCTAATTTCATACATTCTCCTATGTTCACTCAAAGACATTTTCATAGATATTATTGAGCAGCAACTCTGAACTCAGCACCATGCTAGATGCTGTGGCAGATATGAGAAAAGAACATTACTGGTGCACCCTAAGCTTATTATCTGTGAAAAGCAGCATATTACCTAGAACATTACTAGAACATAGTAGATGCTTAATAAATATTAAAGAGGAAAAAGCATGCCGAAATGTTAAAATAAATTGTACAGGCTGTAAGAGTTCAGAGCTTATTGTTTGTTCATGGACAGAAATCTGTCCCATCTTACTGTCATGTCCTATAACTAGGCAAAGTGTTGGGCAGGTACTCTTAATAACATTATTTTTATGATATGCATCTTACATTTTTTTCATCCCTTTTTGCACACAGAACAAAAATGGTTTTTTTTTTCCCTCTGACATTAGAAGAATAGTCTTGCTTAATTTTACAGCCTCTTGGAAGTTTCTCATGTAGTCTTAGGCAGGTTGAGTGACTTGTGCAGACACTTGGTTCTTATTTCTCCTTGTACGTGTTTATCTACTGAAAGTAGAGATAATTAAGAACTGATTAAGGGACTAAGAGTTGGACCTTTTTGAGAGAAGTTAATTTAATGTGGAAACCCAGCAGGAAGTTAGTATTATAAGAACAAATTACAGTACCAGTGATGGACTGTCTCCTACAAAGAAATTTTGATGTTGAGTGCAGCTGTTACTACCTGGTATTCTTTAGTGTCACTGATTCACTTTTGTTTATCTGTAGCCACTAATTATTTAGAGTACTCTTTAGAGCTGTAGGCTATGAATAGAAAAAGATAAAAAGTGCTTAAAAATTCGGTAACATGACTTCCTGGGAGGCCAAACATTTCTGCTTTTAATCCCCAAACTGTCCCTTTTAATACCTTCTCACCAGGTTTTCCTAGAATTGGGATATCCGCTAGAATTTCTTCATGGTGTCATGATCCTAGAACTTTACTTCCTACCCCTCTGTACTTTTTGTCATATTCTCTCTTCTAGGTTTTGCCATTGTTCTATGGTAGATTTTTCAGAGGCTAACTTAAAAAATTACTGTAATTACATAATAAATAGTAACTAATTACATGACAAAAAATAGGAAAAATTTGGGGTTTTTTTCCTCTTTTTAATGATCGTTACAGTATTGGACAGGATGAGATACTTGTTAAGAACTTGACTACATTCTGATTTCTCCCATGCTCTGTGAGAGAGTGACTGTGTAGTACTGAGGCTTCTGATGCCAGTGAAGAGTACTGAATCTTCTGAAGCATTGTAATATCGTTGCTGGTTTTTCTTTGATACCACATTTGGTTTCTTGCTTTTATATTAATTAGGAAGGCCTCCTCTTGGGGGAAACTTTCCCAGTGAAATGATATTTTATTCAAATTTCTTGTCCCAGGACATTTAATCAATGCCTCTTTTTGATAGAAGTCCTTATAAGATGTTTCTGTTTTTATATTTTCCAAAAAGGGTGGTGGAGGTCATGGATAAGTTTAATGTGGCAATTTTATTTCTTTTGATCTGCTGCCTGTCATTTAGAGTGACCGTCAGTGTTTTGTTATTCATCACAGGTTTTCTTCTTCACTCATACCAATTCTTTGATTCCCAATGACAAGCCTTGTTTTTGCCCTGCCCATCATCAACAGGATAAAGTCTAAGGTCCTTCCTTTGTTATATGAAGCCTTTCATGGCCTCAGCCCTGTCTGCTTCCCTAGTCTCCTTCTCATGCATCTAGCAGCATACCCTAGCAGTTCTCTGTGCCCAGTTCTCCTGTATGAACTACATAGTCCTTCACATCCTGTGTCTTCATTGGTACCATTCCTTTTCTCTAGGTTTTCCTTCTCCACTCATCCCTCATTTTTCTCATCATTTTTTGCATGCCTGACTGAGATCTGGTTACCTCCTTCAGGAAGGCTTCCCTGATATCTCTCCAGGCTGAGCTAAATGTTCTCTGGACTCCCTTAGTACCCCATGTATTCTCCCGTTATAACACTTACTGCTTTTATATTGATATTATTATATGCTTGATGTGAGGGATGTACCAAGTTATGAGGGCAGTTGGACTATTGATGACAGCAGTTTCTAGCACTTTTTACAGGCCTTTGTTCTCAGTAGCATGTAGCTGAGCTATTTACCATCCCAGCCCCATCCCATTGTAAAGAGAAAAACAGAAGGAAAATTTTGTGTCATAAGGCTTCTATTTCTACTGATACTAGATCTATAAATTCAGATTCGTATTTTCTGTGTTACACAAATTAAAGAAATGAACAGAGCAGGAATCTAATAGGAGTTCACTAATGTTTATTAGCATCCAAATAGTGTGCTAATTACAATGTTTAATTTTGTGTAATCTTTGCAATAACCCTGTTAGACATAGAGTTTAAATATCTGTTTTTTTCAGATGACGATGCATATTCAAAGGATTAAATAATTTGCCCAGGACGCATAGTGGTTGGGTTAGGGTTTGAATCTAGGCTTGTTGAACTCCAAATCTGTGCTCAAATCTTTTTTCTATAAAAAAATTGATTTTATGAGTTGTCTTTGTTTATTTTAAAAACTTTGGGTCTTTTTAATAGACTGAGTATTTCATTTATAATTTCATTATCCTAAGATTTGGTGATTTAGTCCTTGTGTTTTTCCTTTTTAAAAACCTAGCTGGTTACTTTGAGGTTAGAAGTTAACATTAGGTGAATGCTTTAGGTTCAGTCTGATGCGTTTTCACCAGGCCTTATTACAGCTTTGTTCAGAATTCCTTTTACAATTTCCAGCTGTAGAGTGGAAGCATTAACTATTTGGTCTGGCTTTTGACAAAACGAAAAAGGAGGGGTTGGGGTAGTGAGGTGAGGAAGTGAAGTTGCCAGCTATCTGAAAAAGAATGGGTATGACTATATGGCTGAAAAAAGATAGGCGTTAATTTTAAACAAATGGAGATTTGGAAATTTGCCATGCTTTTCATGAGAAAAGGCTGATAGTTACGACTTTGTTTTGTAAGTACATATACATAAAATACTTGGTGTTTTGTAGCAAGTTCTGGACTTTAAGATGAGCAGAAATTTTTCCAGCCCTATTCATGGTTTGATTTAGGGTAAGTCAGCCTCCTTTTCTCAGAAGGCTTTATTTGCTATTATCTCTTTCTTGGGATATTGAAACAATCAAAAATGCAATAAAAAGTTTATCTTTTCATTTTTTCTGCAAATAACTGTTATGCTGAACATTCTAAATTTATGCTGTTCTATGCAGTGGCCATTAGTTTCATCTTGCTATTGAGCATCTGAAATGTGGCTAATTGACAGTTAAAACACATCTCAGTATGGCCAAGCATTATGGCTCATGCCTCTAATCCCAGCACTTTGGGAAGCTTAGATGAGTGGATCTCTTGGGCCCAGGAGTTTGAGACCAGCCTGCATAACATGGCAAAACCCTGTCTCTACAAAAAACACTAAATTAGCTGGGTGTGGTGGCATGCATCTGTAGTTCTGGCCACTCGGGAGGCTAAAGTAGGAGAATCACCTGAACCCAGGAGGTTGAGGTTGCAGTAAGTTGTGATCATACCACTGCACATACCACCCTGGAGGACAGAGCAAGACCAAGAACCTGTGTCAAAAAAAAAAAAAAAGAAAAAAGGACTTTGTATGGGGAAAAAAAAAAGATATCTTTTTAATAACGTTTAAATATTGATCAGATGCTGAAATAATCTATTTTGGTACATTGAATTAAATACAATATAAAGATGAATTTCCCCTATTCCTTTTTACTATTAAATATTTTAGTAGCCACTGGAAAATTTGAAATTATATCTGTGACTCTCATATATTTCAGCTGGACAGCATTATTTCAGATGCAAAGATGGTCTGTAGGTGTTACCATTGCTGCTGCTATGTGGGAGCATCTGTTCTAGCCCTGAGATAGAAGAATAGATGGTTTCCCCGTTGCCTGTGGCAGAGCTCTGTTACACCCCACTGCAGGCATTTTAACCTACTTGGCTGTCTAATTAGTGTGTGTTTGTGGCTTCCAAAACTCTCACTGTTGTGGACTAGCTTAAGCTCAGGTAGAGAAAAGAAATTGGTTTTAGAGAGTAGGTGTGTGGAGATGATTTACTTCTTTATAGGAATTGTTTTATAGGGATAAGCCTAAATACCTGGATGTTTCTTAGGAAATAGAAATCGACTTGAGGGTTGGATGAAGATGGAGCACAAATGTCTTTATTATACTGTATTTGGCCTCAGGCCATCTTATCAGAGAAGTTCTGCTCTGGCAGATATCCATTTAAGGAAAAAAAGTTTTTAAAGGGCTCAAAATTTATTAGAGCAGTGTAGATTAATGTTTTGTCTACATAGACTATTTGAATTTTCTTTTTAAAGGTTCATTTCCTTGAGAATTAAAGTTGACCCTAAGCTCAACTCACAAATTCCTCTCTGTGGCTGCTTTTGACTTTGGGCTCACTTCTGGGGCAGATATGATTTATTTTCCTGTGCTTGTTATTAATCCAGAAATGTAATTTCAGCATGGGCTTGAAATAGTGCTCTGGGACATGAAGCAGAAGTGAACAATGGAAGTTAGGTGGATATCAGTCAAAAAAAAATGGACCACACTTTCTTTGAGCTCTCCTTTACAGTGTGATGAGCCTCAAGAGCTGGGGGAGGTTTCCATTGCTGTCAGTGCTCCCATTTCAGTACAAATGTTTGGTGTGAGTTGGCAGTACACTCACCAGAGGTGGTGCATAAGCTCCTTGTGTCTGGGAATGGAGATTTTCGTGATGGTGCTTTCATTTTGAGCTAGGCGTTCCTGTCTCAGTCCAGCCTCTAGCTGGTGATGAGTTATTCTCTAGAGTGAGGCTTTTCTCACAACCATTTTTCTACCTTTTTTTAAAAAGACTGTAGGGATAGAGCTTTTTGATTGAGAGAGGAAACTACTTAATTATATCTGGGACTGCAAAGTTATTCTCATTTATATTCTGCATGGAGGAATGGGAAAATACGTCTCATATTTCAGTTTCTCTGCTGTCAGCCTGATTGTGAGGACTCTGTATAATAAGCCCGTTCTCTGAATTCTACCTCCTCACCCCAATTTTAGTTTCCTATCAGCTGGGCAGATCGCCAGAGTGCTAACCTGGAGCACCCTTGCCCCAGATGTCCCAGAGTTGATTAGTGGCGCTGTTGGTGGAAACAAGAATGAGTGATAGTCTAGCCCCACACGCAGGAGGTGAGACTGCAGGATCTTTCGTGCCCTGCAGTCCAGGACTCAGGGTGTAGCCTTGGCTATGTTACAGGCACAATCCAGTTTAACTTCATGGCCCCTTAAGCCCCCATGGAATGGTTGTAGGTGTTTACAGATATTTTCTGAACAACTATTGCACAGAGTATATTATGCTAGATCCTGTAAGAGACATAAAGAAAAAAATTTCTATTTTAAGAGTGGTAAAATTGACTAGGAAGAAATAAGAAAGTTCACACATAACCACACTAGAATCTGGAAGAACAAGGGTAGGAATTAGGAAGCATCTGAATACTTGGTGGGGTAAGGAAGGAGCTGACTGAGAAGAGTGAACTTCTGTTTTGAGTCTGAGTAATGGGAGAACATGGGAGCTATTGACAGAGATGGAGAAATAGGGTGACGATGGTAAGTTAGAGATGAGTTTTTCCAGTGAAAACCGGAGCTCAGAATACAGACAGGGGCGGGAGTCTCAGATTAAAGTCTCTTTTTGGTTACCATGGAATGTGTCAAGTGTGAGGGAAAATGGTTGGAGTGATAAGAACAGAGGATTTGGACCTGAAGTATGAGAAACGTCCATGCTTTAGAAAATGGATGAGGAAGGGGATCCAAAGAAGAAAAGTGAGAAAAGGGGAGGTTTGAGAGGTGGGAAGAGAGCTCAGCCATGCATCCTTGAGTCAAAGGGTGCAGCCTTAGAAGCTTGCCCTGAACTCAATTCTACACGCCTCTGTGGTAGCACCTGTAATATTTTACTACTCTTACTGGTCTATGTGGTCAGACACCATCAGCCTCTGCAAGGCAGGAAACTGCCCTTACTTATGTTGACAATCCAAGGACTGATTTTAACAAACCATCATTATTAATAAGTCACAGCCAGGAGACTCAGATATGAATGGTAACTGCAAAATGTTCATCAGAATATTTGAGTTATTAGAAATCTTCTGAAATACAGTTTTAATGTAAACAAGAGAAAGAAACTGAATTACAGGAAGTTAAAGGAAAACGTAGGCTTAGGGAAGTGGGAAGGGGAGAAATGGCTTTAGATCACTATGTAACATTTTACACAACTAAAAAGGAAGAGAAAGAGAGAGAGACAAGGTAGGGCTATAGGAGATAGAAACTTTATTCGTCTCATTGACCATAGAGCCTTGGCTACACTGAGAGCTAAGGCAGCTCAAAGGGCGTTGGCGAATGAAGTGGATTATTGGGAGAAGTTTACTCTTACAGGTTTTAGTAGGGAATAAATTAGGTGAGATGTCTCCTGGAAATATGAAAAGAAGAAGATGGGGAAGTTATAGTCAGAGAGTAGAAGTACCAAGTTTGAGATCTTTTAGGAGAACAGTGAGTGTCTTATAACGGGATGCAGAATCTGAGTGTGCTTGTGATATGGAGTGGATATGGAGGTCTATAAAGTTGAGAAAAGTAAGAACTATTGACTCAGATGACCTTACTGGTCCTCAACCCAGATGTTCATTTCATGGGAGACAGGAGAGGAAAGAGTGAGAACATCAGCCATGTGCTTGTCATTCTAGGAAGAGGAAATTGGTCCATGAGAACAAGAGACTGTAGTGTGATAATTTATATTATTCTACGTGTTAAAAAAAATTTTTTTTAAAGGACTTCAATTTGTCTACTTTTAATGTCAGAAATTAGAATGTATTTATTGATTTGTTTCTCTTGAAGATGATGATTAGCATACTTTTAGTTCTCATATCTTTCATTCACTCCCTAGATTTTGTATAAATAATCTGGGTTTCAATATTTATATTATTATTAAATTTGTAAACATTTGTGTATTCTTTAAAATTATTTTTGATATTTACAGTTTATAACCCAATTTATAATATTTTCAACTTACTTGTATGTGTTACTTGTTTTGTGTTGACAACCAATACAATTATGTTACAACATTTTTATTTCTGAGTTCCCTATTTTCGTTAACATTTTAGCTAAATAAGTATCTTTGAATAATTTTATTTCAGAGAAGTTACATGTTGGAGCCATTTGGTTATTCAGAATATCTCTTTTGATTTAGTTGCCTTAATACACAAGTTGTATCTTGGCTAGTGTCAAATTCTTGGGTCATGAATTAATTCTCATCAAGTTCTTAGACATTGTTCCTTTGTGTCTTCCAGTGACTGTGATAGGGAAATACAATGTCAGTTGAGTGTTTCTTCTTTTTCTTAAGTAACACTGGCTCCCTGCTCTGTTTTTCACTTGTTGTAGAGTTCTCAGGAAAACCTATTATCTTTGCATTAGGTCTTCATTCTTTCTTCAGCAAAGCTAAAATCTCTCTTGATAATTTAATCTGTTCAGTTTTTGTTTTGTGTTCTGTGAGAGCTCTCTTAAGGTTCTCCTTTGTAGCATTGACTTACATTTCTTCATTGCCAATTCAGTCCTTTATAGATTGTTCTGCCTGCCTCTTAGCCCCTTTCATCAGAGACTGATGTCCTATATTATTTTTTATTTCTTTGTAGAACATAAATATGTCTAAATGTCTTAAGCATACAAAACCAGTTCTTTCTAAAATGTATTGGCTCCTAGAAGTGAATAATTTCCCCGGTATGCTTTTCATCAACATCTTAAGCGTTACATTCTCCATGTTTTATGTTGTAGAATCTTTTAATAGGTGCCATGTTAGTTTTTTTTTTTCCATTTTACTCATTCTGAGGAGAGTAACTGCCTGCTCGTATACAGGGAGGTGGGTGTTCTTTGGATCCCGTCACTCTCAACCTGGCTGCAACTGGTTTTTCCTCCTGGTGCAGTGAGGGGCTCTTTTATGTAGACTGGCTCAAAAGCCCAGCAGCCTAAGGAAGTGGAGAGAGCCGGAGAGTGGGGCATTCTAGCAGGAGGCGAAGTTTGGCACCACTTTCTTCTCTGTAGTGGGGTCAGCTTTATGAATGCCCAGCACTGGCCAAGCCTCCATGGCAATCCACACAGTGGCTGAGCCTGGATGCTTTCTGGTGCTGTTGCATCCGGAATCTGCCCCACATGCACTGCAGTATTTCTGGTTGCTATCGTGGCCACAGGAGCCTGTACTCTGCAGTGCTTGAAGTTTTTGTTGACCTGGAGGGGTGAGGTGGAGTTCAGTCCATTCTCCTCACTGCAGTGGAGTGGACTTTCTGAAACACACATTGGGTCGAGTCATTTCTTTGCTGGAAACACTTCAGTGTGTCCTCCTTGTCTCTGGATTGAGTCCCAAGGCTGTGCATGGAACTCCCTCTCCAGCCACACCTCTCTGCACTCCCCTGATGCATTCCTTATAATTCAACCACAAGAATTTTTTTTCATTGCCTCAAATTAGCCATGCTCTTTCTTCAACTCAAGCCTATGCTTCTTTCTACCTGAAATGCTCCACACTCCACCCTTTCTCTGCACACCCCTCACACACTTCTTCCCTCGTGCACAACCTGGCACACTCCTCCCAGGCTTTGTCTTAAAGGTTTCATTCTCCAGTTTCTCTCTATTCTCCCTGCTTTGTACTCCCAATGCAATAGGTATCTATGAAAGCACCTGTCACTCTGTCTTATTGTTTGTTTGGTTATAAATCTGCGATTTGTGAGTTCTGCAGACAGAAGCCGTGGCTGTTTTGTTCACTGTTATAATCCCAGTGTGTATAGTCAGAGCCTCACACACTTTGTGTGTGTGTACATATATATATATTTAAACAAATGAGTGAATTGCAGCATTAAATTTTCCAGTTGTTCCCAGCCCAACCTCATATCTCCAAATTCACAATTCTTCTTACCTTTTTAAGATACTTTAGTATTTTTCTTCCCTGTGTACCAAATTTGCACTAAATCTGTAAAACTAATTATATATGAAGACTATATTTGACAATCAGTGTAAAGCATGTCTCATCATATCTGAAACCTAGAAATAACTCAGTATATATGTTTTTACGGCTGAGGTCAGTAGTGGTGTTGGGGAATAAAGAGAAAACCCACCCTTCTTCCCTAGTTTCCTGTCCGTGACAGTGTTTGAAAGAGGACGACTGCAGGAGCTCTGCCGCAGAGGGCTGACTGGGCTGGTGCCTTTAGGGAAAACTCAGGTTTCAGTCGAAGAAGGAAGTTGTACACTTTAATGTAGAGTTACCCTTGAGGTGCAGTTGAAGGATTCGTGGTCAAAGGCAAGGTGAAGCTGGGTGTGGTACAAAAGAGATGGAGTTCAGTGACACGAGAAGGGGAGTGGGATGAGGGGTTTGTGTGTGGACTGGTGGTGCAGACAAGGGTGGTGGACACTTTGGGCAGGAACAGTATAAAGACACTCTTTGTTGCTACGAGAGGGGTGAGTTGAAAGATGATGATTTTGGGATTAGGATAACTCAGGTAAGAGAACTTGAAGCAGATAAACATTCATTTAGTGAATATTTATGTAAGCTTGGCACTGTGTTGCATGCTGGAGATTCAGTGATGAGGTAAACAGCTATGCCCCATTTCTTCATGGCACTGACAGCCTGGTGAGAAACACAGGCATAGATAGACAGTGTACTTCTCTGTAAAATTCTGAGCTGTGCTAACTGCCTTGCAGGAAACATAGAATATATCTGGGGAGCATATTAACAGGCAGAATTAATTGTGTTTGGTGACAGGCAGGTAAGGTCTCTTTGAGAAGGTAACATTTTCCATAAGACAATGAGTAGGAGTTGCCGGAGAGTGAGGATAAGAGGATTCCAGGCACAAGGAATCACATGTGCTAGCCACTGAGGAGGGAAAGAATGTGATGATTTTGAGGAATGAAAAAAGCCCAGAGTGGCTGGAGCTAGTGGTATTTCATGGTTAGGGTCTAGAGACATAGGTAGAAAGCACAGGGAGGTGTTAGAATTTTATCCTGAATGCAAAAGAATTCGTCAAAGGATTTGAAGAGGCAAGTAGCACCGTCCACTTTACATGTGAAGATCATCCTGGTAGCTCTTTAGAAAATGATGCAGGGAAACCAAGCCTTTGAGAAGTCCTGAGAAGGATGCTGGTGTCTAGAATCAGTGGAGGAATTTCTTGCATTTCTTCTGTATGTGTGTCCTTGCCACAACTACTTTATCACCTTAGCCACATCTGTGCTCCCAGACCGTTCTCTCAGTAGGCAGGCCCTGTAGACGATGGCAGTGTTTATACAGAATGGTTCACCCAACTTTACTCCCAGCAGGTGATGGGACACACAAGTTTGTTCTTTGTTCTTCAGCTCCAACTTCAGCAGTGTAATAGAAAGTCTCCTGTGTATAGAGCAGAGGTTTTGTAGGATGGAGGTCACAAGAATGATCTGCTCTGAAACAGAAATACATGAGACTCCAGCACTCAGGGTCTTGGGTGACTGCTGGTTGGCAGGGCATATTGGAGACAGAGCTCTCTTGACTCAGCCATAGAGGAGAAGGTAGCAGGGTCAGGGCAAGGGCCAGTCAAGCTCATTTTTTATTTGTTCCTTTTGTGGGGATTGTTGTTGCAATGAGAGTTGACCCTTAACTGGACCAGTGACGTGATCAAACTTTTTCCCACAGACTTCACAGTTGAGAGATGACTGGGAAGGGTGAGAGCCGAGGCTCAGCAACCTTTCTTTCTTCAATTCCTTTCTCTTCTTTCCCTTCCTTTCTTTCTGTTGTCCCCCTCTGTGTTTTTTCCCATCACTTGTAGCTCCAAGTCAGATCGGTGGTTTGTAGGTGGGGCCCTCGCCTTGAGTGAGCCATAATGAGCTGCTTGTGTCCTCACATGTTACAGCTCATAAATGGTGACTATTTCGTGGTCTTGGCTCACTTGGAACCTGGTGCTGATGAAGCCCAAGCCATGGTTTCTATTTCAGCACAGACCTTTTAGGTTCACTCTGTTACAGTTACTGCCACAGACTGTGCCCATAATCTTACTTGTTCATCCCGAAGCCAGAGGATGGAGTAACAAGAAAAGATCAGCATGGAAGTGACCCTCCTCCTGCAAAACCAAAACAGGATACTGACTTTGCTAATGGTGGGTTGGTAGTGCCATGTCATCTTTACTAGCAGCACTGTGAGCTCCCTCCTCTTTCCCCACATCCCTGAACAGTTAGCTCAGATTGGCCTTCTTCATTTTGAAAACTAACTTGATCTGCAGCAATCTCACACCCCAAAAGCTTTTTCATCACTGAACTATTTTCACTTCTAATTCTTTTGCTAACTAACTGTGCAACGTTGGACAAGTTGCTATACGTGTCAGGTCCTAGTTTCCTCCTCTGTAAAATGAGCATGTTACATTGGATGCTGTCCAAGGTTAGTTCCACCACTGACACCAAGTGTCTAGTAACATGGCTGGCATGGATACCGAGGTGAATGGCAGACATAGTCGTGCCCTCCTGGAGCTTACAGCAAAATGGGAGAAGAGATTTTAAAGAGTAAATGAATATAAACTCACAGCTTGTGATACATGCCAGAGTGGATTGAATGGAGTGATCCAGTGGTGAAGAATCGTGAGGAGATGCGCAATGGAGACCTACTCTACTGATAAGACAGGTACCTAGCCTTGTGGATAAGGAGGGAAAAAATGTTTCAGGTGGACAGAGCAGCTTATGCAGAGGCACCAAGGCAGGAAAGAACTTAATGTTTGAGGAATCAACAAACGTCATTGTTGTTAGCATAAAATGTACAAAGGAGAGGTGTAGATTTGAGTATACTTAAGAGGCAAAAGTGATCAACCAGAATATTGTCAGTAGGTACAGGTGGCACTCAGTGTTTAAGGTATCAGCCAAGGATATGCTATTTTGATATTTCATTTCAGATTACTCCAGAGTCATTGTGGCAGTAGAGAGGGCAGTTTCTAAAAACAAGTTGTTTTCTTTCTCACTTGCCCATAGGCAATGAAAAGAGCCTAACTAGCCCACTGCCTCAGTGCTGATGTTAAAAAAATGACAGGAGCCTGCAATATCTGGCAGGTGGATATTACTGAGCAGGATAATTATCACCCTTGAAAACTTGCCTAACTGAGCTTTGTGCAACATTTTGGGAGTTCACCAGCCAAGTCTGTGTGTTGACACAGGTGATGATACATGCTGACACTTGTTTGTATTGAAGATTTAGTAGCTTGGTAGGACATGGAAACAATACAGCTCCCCTGTTTCCCCAAAGGCTTTTATTTGCTAGGTAGCCTATAACTTAGTGCTCTCTCCTCCTTTCCCTACTAACATAAAGTCATTTGCTTTTAATTCCTTCTAAATTCTATTGGCCAACTTCCCTTCAAACACAGTATTAATCATGTCTTTCCTCATCCTCCTTTACTTGTTGTATCAAGTTCCGAATTCATACTCAAATTCAATGACCTCCAACTTTTTCTTCTTTTAAAATCCCAGCTAGAGAATACACTCCAGTTATTTTAATATCTTTAAGACTTAATCCTGTATGCCTCTGTAAATCTTCTACTGCCAGCCCAGGCTGGTGCTTTCTTGCCATGGAGTAGTGGGATAAGCTCAATGACCTTAGAGCATATACTTAAGACCTCTAGGTGATCAAGAACTTTACCCATTCTAATATCTAGTGACCTTCTGCTTTTATTCCTCTCTAATACAAATGTTCCTTAAGGGTCTTGTGCAGCCAGGACTTCTCAGGGTGCTGTGAGACCGTGGGATCAGGGACCTAGTGTGTAAATTGTGTTGATCACATCCAGGACTGAGTACTCTGCTACAGTCAAAGAGCATCAGATTTGCAGTCAGACTGATCTGAGTTTCAGTGAAGCACTCGCACTCACCAACTGTGTGAACTTTGGAAGGTTTTTCTTTTTTTTTTTTTTTTCCTTCTTGAGCCTGAAGTTTTTTATTTTTAGGCTTCTGCATTGGTTTTCTCCTGTGCCAAGAGGGTGGTGACATGAAGGAAGTTGATGTATCGTAGCAGATGTTCCACTGGGAATTTTAGAATAAGCAAGTGTTATGGCCACCCTGGTTACTGTTTTTCCTATTCTGAATTATAGAACCGGTTGATAGAATTTTAGTAGGGAGAAAATAATCTGGCAGAAAAGAGACTAGGAGGGAATGTGAATCTGAAGAAATGTGCCTGAACCTTAGAGAAGTGTGATCCATCCAGTAGATATTTACTTACAAGCCAGTGTGTTCTTGAATCTCTAGATTTCCTTTCCCTGACAAGCACTATTGAACAGTTACGTGATGCAAAGGTGTTCAGTGAAGGCAGTTAATCTCCAAATTCAGTCTCATTCAAAAACCAGTGGACTCTGCCTAAAAATGCATTTCCCTTTTACATGGGAGTTTGCAGTCACAAGTGTTTCCCTTAACCAATTGTTTGAGTCATGATTTGGGTCCTCACCTCCTCCATCGCATCCACTTCCCCATGCCTGTGTGCCCTTGGGAAGCAAGCCCGAGACATGCAGAGATGGCTGTCAGGTTCACAGCTCAGGTTGTTGTTGAGAATTTTAGAGTGAGACAGCCCCAGTTTAAATCTCAGCTGTCCTTCACTCACTTCCTTACACAGGCAAATTATTTTCCCTCTCTGAGACTGTTTCCTCAGATATAAATGAGATAATGTTTTATGAGCGCCCCAAGCGCAGTGCTTGCTTCTCAGTAGGCTGTCAGTGGCTACTGCTTTCCTTTCCCAAGATTGCCATATCTCCTTTCCTGGCATGGTTTTATTTACCTAGTTTGTCTTGCTACATTATTTCAGTGTCTGCTACAGTGCATAAGAAATGTATACAAAAGAGTTTTAAACACACTGTGTCTTACAGTACCCCAAATTATCAGAAAGCCTCAATAAAGAAAAATGACATCTAAATTGCTCACATTCAGCAAGTCAGTTTGGTTGGTGGACAGTGTAGATATTTGAGTTAGCATAAATATGATAGATGAGACTCGACAATTTTCGTGTTGCAGTAGCTCTTCACCTACTTCTTGGTCATGTTTTCATTTCTCAATCCCACCTGCATCCTAATAACACAGCTGTCATTACTTTGAGGTACCATTTCTGCTAGCACTATAAGACAGCAAAGTTTCTGTAATAAATGACATCATCTGCCCTGAGGGAGATGATTGCCAGTGACTTCACTCCCTCCCTCCTTCACTCTCTGAGTCCTTCACTCACTCACTCACTCACTTCCTCCATCCCTCTCTCCTTCCCTCCCTCCCCTCACTCACTCCTTTCACTCACTCCCTCACTCACGACCTCATTCATTTTGAGTGTTCTTACTTTCTTATTCATCTTCTCCCTTCCTTCTTTTCTTGTTACCCTCATTACCTCCCCCATTCACTTCCTCATTCCTCACTCACTTTTTCTGTATTAGTTAATACTTTGGGTTGCAGTTGATGGAACCCATCTCAATTCAGGAAGACCTGTTGCAAGAGGCATCTCTCAGAATGGCTGTGCCACTGAGTAGGCTTACTAGTAGTTGGGCTTCAGGAACAATTGGAACCAACAACTTGAATACCACCATGGTTTGTTCTCTTTGTGTGCATCTTTTCTATTTTTCTTTTTTTCAGACAGGGTCTTGCTCTGTTGTTCAGGCTGGAGTGCAGTAGCGTTATCATGGCTCAAGTGATTCTCCCACTTCAGCTTGCCGAGTAGTGCCTGCAGTCTGGTCTCTAACTTGTGGGCTCAAGTAATCTTCCTGCCTTGGCCTCTGAAAATGTTGGGTTTACAAGGGTGAGCCACTGTTCCTGGCTTTCTGCGCACTTCTGATTCACCCTTATCACGTTCTCTGCAGACCAGCCTCCTCATCTTTTTGGTCTATGTGGCAAAGTGGTTGTAGTCCAATGATTTGGAAGAGATAAACAGTGATGTAGCTTGGATCAGATGCCCATCTTGGATCAGTCAGCTACGGTCAGGAGAGTTTGATCGTGTAGAGACATGGTTGCTGATACGGCTGGAGTGAAGAGAGGAGCGTGGAAGGATTATGCTGAGCACAGAGTTCTGGAGACATCCACATACTCATCCTGCCATCCTCAGCAGTTGGCTCTTGGCTGGGAATACAGAAAAACTCTCTAAACTGTGGCCAAGTAGAGGGGACAGATGTGCAACCAAATAAATGTGAGAGTGACGTTGTTACTAGAGTAATGGAGGTAAATGTTAGACAGGAATAAAGAACAGGCAGTCAGTTAGGTTAAGTCAGACACAGCTAGCATCTGCAAGCAGGGATGGCTAACAGGCCTTCTGTAGATACATGAACCAATCACATTGTTAGGCATTCTGGGTCTAGAGATAGCCTTGGCATTTTCTAAGCACAAATACTGTGTTCTTTTTTTATTAAGAGACCTCTTCATCAGAGTGCCTTTTAAAATTATTTGTTGAGTTTTATTTACAAAAGAAGAATGAAGGACACCTTGACATTTTTTTGATTTTCAACAACTTGTCATGTTTTAGAGAATTCAGATGATCTAAATTTTAGTTCCTTTGATAGTTCTCTAAACTGTTTTTAAAAGACTTCGGACAAAACCAATCATCAATTTGTTTTATAGCTCATATGGTCTGGCCCCATGCTGCTTTTGTTAATCACAGATTCCTTGGTTGTAAGTTGAAGACATTCTCTCATTCTTTGTCAAAGGACCTGGGAGGCTTTGCCTTAGTCCCCATTGTTGCTGCAGTAGTGGCCTGCAACCTAGCCAGATGTGGGCTCATGTTTAGATTCCTTTAGTTTGCTCTTTTTCAGGCAGTGCATACCAGTCCTTTTTCCATTTCCTGTTACATTGGGTGGGCTTTCCTTGTCTTCTTCCACAAATCTCCGTCCTTTCAGTATGGGTGTATCAGGCTGAGAACAGCTTGCTCCAAGCTCATTATTCTTGGCCTTGCCCTTCACATCCGTACTTTACCAGAACTTTTCAATGTCTGCCATGTCTTCTCCCTACCCTATGTTGCTTGCCCTAACATGTTCAAAGATTAGAATTTTTATTTTCAGATATGTGTAGCTTTACACAGTTATAAGAATTAATATAGAAAGATTTCTTGTACCCTTTATCAAGTGTCTCCCAGTGGCAACATCATCTTACAGAACTGTTGTATAATATTACAACCAGGATATTGGCATTGATACAGTCAAGATACAGAACAGTTACCCTAATGGTTGGCATATAGGTTCCTTCTCATTGGTTTTTTTTTTTTTCCCCTTACTCATCTTTTTTTTTCTCAAGTGTTTTTTTTTTTGTTTTGTTTTTGTTTTTTGTACTTTAGGTTCTGGGGTACATGTGCAGATCATGCAGGATTGTTGCATAGGTACATACATGGCAAGGTGGTTTGCTGCCTCCATCCCCCCGTCACCTATATCTGGCATTTCTCCCCATGTTGTCTCTCCCCAAACTCCCTAACCCCTCTTACTCATCTCTTATACTCTTCTCCCCTTGCTCTTCTAACATGTAGGTTCATTGACCCAGGGATTAGTTAACTCAAGGATCCTACAGGTTTTACCTTCTCTTCGATAGGTTGGCTAAACCCTCATGTTGTCCGTTTCTAGGGGTAATAACTATTCTATTCATCTTGAAATGATTTGCCTAGAATAAATGTCATTTGGATGGCTCAAGGTGGTCTTAAAATTCATTTGAGGGCCTGGCTTTCTGTGAGTTCTGCCTGCCTTAATTTCAGACTGGTCACATGAAGATGAAGAATGTGTGGGGGCTGGTATGGTGCTAATCCTTTAAGACTCAAGAGCCCTAATCAAAGGTAATTTTCCCCTAAAAGGACAGTTCTGCACAGAGGATGTGGATGAATGCCTGCTGCAGCCCAATGCCTGTCAGAATGGTGGCACCTGTGCCAACCGCAATGGAGGCTTTGGTTGTGTATGTGTCAATGGCTGGAGTGGAGATGACTGCAGTGAGAACATTGATGACTGTGCCTTCGCCTCCTGTACTCCAGGCTCTACCTGCATTGACCGTGTGGCCTCCTTCTCTTGCATGTGCCCAGAGGGGAAGGCAGGTAAGGTTAACAGAGGACGGAGCTAGAAACAGGGAGGGGGCAATACCTTTCATCCCAATAGCTGTGTTCTTTCGAGTTACCATCTGTGGGAATATATCACTCAGGACTGTTCCAGAAATATAATCTGCTAGCCAAAGTGCTATGAAGATAGTCTTCCTCCTTAGGACTTCAGGCTCTCTTCTCAACTCTACATACTTTAGTTTTTCATTCCAAAAAAGGAAAGTTAGTAACTATTGTCTTTGGAGCATCTGCTGAAGTCCTTAAGATCTTACACTAAAAAACACCTCAGCTACTAAGAGAAAATGACTAATAAATGGATCCACAGGCTTCATTTTATGAAGAAACAATGTATTTACTCAGAAGAAGTTGTAAGGAAAGAGACATTTAAGTGCCTTCTAACCCTCAATGTCTATGAAAATACTCCTCTCAGGGAAGATTTTTACATGCTACAAAGTTAACATTGCTCTAGCTACTAGTTCTAGGAGAAGGAGAGCAATGTAAGGAGGAAGGTGATGGGAAAAGATAATTTAGCTGGAAGAACTTTCTGCCCAGCAGTTTTGAAATGTTCTTTCATGGATGCCTTTTCCAAAAGCCTTAGCGCCAGCTTTGTAGAAGAACCCTTAGTTACCTGTTCTTAGGTTAATTGCAGACTGGAAAAGCCAGTTCCCATGTGAACTGTATAAAACAGGAAGCCTAGTAATATCTTCGGAGACCTGGGGCCACCTGAATCAGGAATGTTGATGCTATTAAAAGGCTACTCTAGTAAAGGCTGATGATGTTCATGTGGCCCCATGATCATCAGGTGGCATAATATTGGGGAAGTAGGATTCCAGATAAAATATGGGATGTATGGAATATTTGAGACATACTAAAAATTACTTCATGTTTATCTGAAATTTAACTGGACATTTCTATTTTATTTGCTAAATCTGGCACACTATCTGGAAGATAGTTCCATTTTCCTGTCTCCCTTTCCTTATTTTCTGGCCTGCAGATGTCTCTGCCCTGGAGGAGAGGTCTAGCTGAGGGCTTAGGGCCAGAGCTCTAGGGTTGCAGCTAGGTGCTTTGATGGTGGCCAAGCATGTCCCCAAGGTAGGTCAGGCAAAGCGGAAGTTGCCTGTTAATCTCCATGTTGGATTTTGAGGAACCGATCATGAGGTTTTCCCTCCTTGGTGAAAGAGAAAGCTCTTCCCCAAGCGAGAGATATTTTCTCTTAGTTCTTCTTTGCCCCACCCTGTGACAGGTCTCCTGTGTCATCTGGATGATGCATGCATCAGCAATCCTTGCCACAAGGGGGCACTGTGTGACACCAACCCCCTGAATGGGCAGTATATTTGCACCTGCCCACAAGGCTACAAAGGGGCTGACTGCACAGAAGATGTGGATGAGTGTGCCATGGGTGAGTACCCAGAACTACTTCTATTCCGTGGAGTGTCTGTTGAGCTCAGCAGATGTTTAAACTGAAGCACATTTTACTGTAGGACCAAGTTACCCCTAAACCTCAGATTTCTCTTGCTATATGTGCAGTGTTTACAACCAACCTTTCAGTATAACCATAACCATATATTCCATTCTGGGGATTAAATGTATGAAAGGTGTGTACTTGATTCTTAATATAAAGCCCTACCTCAGTGACAGTTTAGGCAAAAACTGCAATAGCAGAAATGCATGACAGTTGAGAATACTCTGCTTTTATTTCTTTTTAAATTAAGAGGAAAAAAATAGAAAATTGGGAATGATATTATTAAAGGCCTGGCCCTGATGCTATAACCATGAGATCCTCTTCTGTCATCCACATTCGTGGAAACTCAAGTGCTTTGATCCTGGTAATTGGTACTCCTGTCTTTCAGCCAATAGCAATCCTTGTGAGCATGCAGGAAAATGTGTGAACACAGAAGGCGGCTTTCACTGTGAGTGTCTGAAGGGTTATGCCGGACCTCGCTGTGAGATGGACATCAATGAGTGCCATTCAGACCCTTGCCAGAATGATGCTACCTGTTTGGATAAGATTGGAGGCTTCACATGTCTGTGCATGCCAGGTAAATGGGCCCATCAGTGTGTGGGGTCTAGAGAGGAGGGACTGCTCTGAACTTCTTTTGGTAGAGCATTCAGTATACTGTTGTAGTCTCAGCATTGTCTGAGCTCTGTCAGCATTTAATTTTCCTGTGCTGACTGGGGACTAGAGAAAGCCAGGGTTCAGAAGCAAACTTTCCTTACTCGAGGAATAAGGCAGTGCTAGAGTTCATCAAGCTATGTAGACCAAATTAAAGAAGCCTGTTATATCAAAATCCACATACATATAATAGAAATTTTCAAAAAATTTTCTATTTTTTGAAAAATAGTAAGCTTTCATGATACCTTAATATAATTATAAATACCATACCATTCCATTTACCGAAATAAATTTTATCCACATTTATATAGGAAGTTTCCATTTATCTAAAGTGCAACACATGTTTAGTTGTATTCTGGAGCTCTTCTGCAGAGACCGTGTCTTGAATCCTCACAGGATACAGGCAAGTCCACCTTGAAATGATGGCTAACATTGGCTGCTCTGCCTGATGAAGGCTGCCAGTCACTCCAGTCTTGGAAGGCACTCCTGACCTTGACCTGCACCCTGAGGGCAACAGCAGCTCCAGCTCGGCTTGTCTTTAGGAACATAGAGTGGGGACATTTTGGGCCTTCCACAGTCCAGAAAGTATGGATTTGTCACAGAAAATGGGGACCAGTCCTTGTTTATATTCTAGTTTTTACCAATGTCTTTTAAGGTAATCCCTTACCGCTTTTCACAGTAACATGGATATCTCATAGTATGCCCTGTCCTGCTTGATGCTTGGAGTGACTGTTTCTCACCATGGCAGAGTTCCTTTTCTCTTTGCAGAAATGTGCATACTCCCAGAGGATGTGTAGTTATCATTGAAAATGTGTGCTTTCTTGTCTGGAATACACCTTTCTCTCTTTTTAAGCCACTGTGTGGTCTGTTTTGTTTAGGTTTCAAAGGTATGCATTGTGAGTTGGAAATAAATGAATGTCAGAGCAACCCTTGTGTGAACAATGGGCAATGTGTGGATAAAGTCAATCGTTTCCAGTGTCTGTGTCCTCCTGGTAAGGGCCCACCACCTGCCCCTGTCTTCTGTTAAAGCACAAAACCAACTGACAACGGGGAGGAGAGAAGGGAGAAAATGTGTGTGGGCTGTGCACGAGGAAATCATTAAACCAAATGCTTGGTGGTAGGAGTGTGTGTGTACAGAAACAGAGAATTTGCTTTAGGTACTATGTCTTACGAATCCTTTGTGGCCAGAAGTCCAAGTCTATTCTTGAATGGCCCATGACCTCTTTGTCTGTGTCTGTGTTTCAGAATGCTCATACCTCATAGAAGCCTTAGTTGTAGACTATTTGGGATTTTATTTTTTTCCCATGGGTCATATTCTTGAAGGCCCTCTGTGTGATTGTTATTTTTAGACATTTCATCCATGCATTCAGAAACAGACAACACATGCCAGTTTTTCCAAGATTCTCTGTCTTTCCTTTTATTTTCCTCGAGCTATTCTTGAAGATATGCCAAATTGTCCTCCATAGACTATATCTTACCCCACTGTATCTTCAGAGAGAAGGTTTCTGTTGCCTCTGAAGCTAAAGTTACTTGTTGGAGGGTTCCACCTAGACATTTCACTTCCTGCTTCCTTCATTTAGAAGTGAAGTCTGTTTGTGAGGAAGCAGTGGTGCAGACATAATACAAGTGCCTCTGATTCCCTGAGTGTCAAGCTGGTCATTGCAGTTACCTGTTGGGGAGAATAATAAAGCGTAGGCTTATTGACCCATTGGCATAAGCTCTGCCAGTAAGCGAACCTACCCCTCCCCGGACATCATTCTTATAGTAAAGGAAGGTGCGAGATAATCCTTCAACTCATGTTATCACTGTCCCTTTTTGAGGTTTTACTGGGCCAGTTTGCCAGATTGATATTGATGACTGTTCCAGTACTCCATGTCTGAATGGGGCAAAGTGTATTGATCACCCGAATGGCTATGAATGCCAGTGTGCCACAGGTAAGATTCTTTTCACTTTTCATCTCCTTGGTAGGTCTATCTGAACAAAATAGGGTGATTGTCCCTGTCGTCTGCCAGCTGCTCCACCAGGCCAGTCCACTCTCAGGGGCTACTCCGTGTTTAGAAAGAGCTGCTTCAAGCAAAGTTTTTGTTGCTCTCACTCTTTTTCTGCAGTACCTGCCTCCTCCACCACAATAGTGGTCTGGCCCAGATATTTCCATTTGGTATCCATGTCTTTCTGGGACAGATTTTGGCAGCAGTAAGTTTCCAGCTGGCTAGATTTACTCATTTAGGAAAGAGAAGAATTCCAGTTGAAAGCTATTTTTCATTGGGACTTCTCAGCAGGAGTCCTGGCTCTGTGTTTCATAAAGCAAGTGACTGAAAGGAGGCCCAGAAATTTAAAGGCTGAATGTGTACAAGTGCAGGGGTATTCTGCATAAAAGACACCAAATCATATTGAGTGTCAAGTGTGTAAATGACAGGAGAGAGAGAGCTCTAACTGGGAAAGTTTGGGTCCTCTTTGTGGACTTCTGCAACTAGAGTCGAAAATGATCTGTGTAAAAATATTCTGCATTGCTGGGTTTGTAATCACATTTTTCACTTAGGATTGGATTTCAGTAAGCCAGATGTTCCCTATTACACATTTCCTTTCACACAGGCCAGTATTATGTAGAAAGGCTAGAAATTATTAGAAGTAAACTTCTTTATTATCTGACTGCTTGAGAAGTTATTTATATAATAATTCAAGACATTATCTTATTTTAGAGAATGGAGTCTTAAAGATTACAGGCGTCATGCATATAATTTCTTTCTGATTACAGAAAAGCAAATTTAGTTGTGAAAATTAGTACAGAAAGTTAATATTTCAGTTATTAGACCTACTTAGGTTAGGACAACTCAGATGAGCCACTTTCTTTTTGCAAATAGTTGCTACTTGTCAGAGAATCAGATTTTGTCTTCCGCTGGCTAGATTCTTCTTGTAGAGGATAAGTTTCAAAGAGATTAAAAACCTTTAGCTCAGGTTTAAAAGTGGGGAGAGGCCTCCTGGAGCCTTTTAGGGAAGGGTATAATGTTTGTCTATTTAAGCCTTGAAGAAAGGAACTCTTGCTTGTCTCTTTTTCTTTTAAATGCTCGTAACAGGTTCATTCATTTTATTCAACCAGTATTTATTTAAAACTGCTATATATGCATAGTACTCTCAGAGGAGTTGAGAGGAGTAGAGTTCTCTGACCTTCAAAGTCAGAATTGGGGACATAAGATACATGAAATCATTAACCTGTATATTGGACTTGGGAAGAAAGAAATACAAAGATAACTATATAAAGGAAAAATGTTTTGAGGTATTATAGCCTGAAGCCTAATGAGAAATGAAGATGCAGTTAAAGCATCTCTGCAATGAAACTATTGATCAGTTGCAAAGCTAATTCAATTCTAAAATTTGATTTGGAAATCTTTAAGAACCTCTCTCCAGGCGTGCTTTCTAAATCAATGCAGATAGTAATTTTCTACTGCTCAAGGCCAGCTGTATTAATTGATCACACACGGAATGTGTAGAGTAAATGGACGTAGC
>CAUYLG010052875.1:0-72305 GCA_963573385.1 Cacajao melanocephalus | reverse complement strand
AACTGCCTTCCCAGATCTCCAGGAAGTCATTCACTCCTTTCTTGTTGTTAATCTCTCCCTTCTCAGAATGTAGATAGATGTTTCCTAAGCACCCTGTTCCCCCTGCCCCCCCCCCCCCGCCTCTCTCTCTCTCTCTCTATCTCTAGATCACAAATCTTTTTTTTTCTTTTTGGAACAGACTGAGTAATTTACGTATTTAGCCTGGGCATTATCTCATTTAACATGTCATGAACTAATGAGAGAAGGAGTGGAACTAGAAAGCACACCTTCATCATCCTCTCAGTGCTTAAAGGAATTTTCTCTTTGCATAGTAAGTTCAGAAGGACAATAGAGCTGACAAATGCAAATAAAAAGGACCTATAAAAGCCTTTCCAGTTTATGCAAATATTTCATGTTACATGGTCGAAAGCAATGATAATAAAATCCAATTCGATTGATACATGTAGGCAATAGCCTTGTTTTAGTTGACTTCTCTTTTTTTCTAGATGCCTCAGTTCTTTTGAAGACAAATTTGTCCTTCATAGCCTAACAATTAATTTTTGCATTAGGAATACCATAACTAATACTCAATAACTAGAAATAGAAGCAGAAAATCTTAAAATTATTGTATACAAACCTGGAGTGTCAACCTTTCGATGTTATTTCTTTGTTCTATGATTACTCCAGTATAGGAAGACCCTCAGTGATAGCGTCCCTTCCTGTGAGCAGCGAGGTATATTCCACTAATCTTTTAAATCTAACTCATAGGCAACTATCTTGGTGTTCTGCTCTGATTGAAGTATTTCCCTAGTCTGCTCAGCACTTTCCCAGTGGCCTCTCCCTAGGTGCTCATAGCTTCAAGGCTATGACCTTAGAGTAATTGGTACTCTGTCTCCTCGTTTTCCATTTCTGTGAAGCATTTTATCAAACAGGTAAGGAAGATATTTTCAGAGATATTAGCTTGTCGCTAGTTCCCTGGAAACAAAGGACACTTTAAGTGTGAAGAAGAAAAGCTGCTCATCTTTATTTCAAGATTGTGTCCAGAGATACAACTCACCAACATTCTGACAAAAGATATTCTGAAAATGAAAAATTAATCATCTTAAATGTTGCCAAGAAATTCCTGCTGTTTGGTTTCACGGTAAGTGCCAAAATCTAAAGGGACCTGTGGCTTTAGTAGGAAAAAAAAAGAAAGACACATGCATTTTATATGTGACTATGGATCCACTGTATGCAGAATGTCAAGACTTGGGACAAATGCATTCAGTTACACAAATTCATTCTTCTGTTTCTCTACCCCACAGCCTTGGAGATAACAGTGCTTTATTTTTGTTTGTTTTAAACTTTGTTTTATTTTTCCCTTTTCAGCCAGTACTTGCTGAGTGTTTTTACGAGGCTACACACTTCACTTGGATTTCTTATCTACTCCTCACAGCAGTGAACTTATGTAGGCATTTCTACCACCAGCCTCATTACAAACAAGAGAACAGATTTCAGGCCGGGCATGGTGGCTCACGCCTGTAATCCTAGCACTTTGGGATTCCGAGGCAGGTGGATCATGAGGTTAGGAGATCGAGACCATCCTGGCCAACATGGTAAAACCCCATCTCTACTAAAAATACAAAAATTAGCTGGGCGTGGTGGCATGCTTGTAGTCCCAGCTACTAGGGAGGCTGAGGCAAGAGAATCACTTGACCCCAGGAGGCAGAGATTGCTGTGAGCCTAGATCGCTCCACTGTACTCCAGCCGGGTGGCGGAGCGAGACACACACACAAAAAAAAAGAGAGAGAGAGAACAGATTTCAAAAGGCTAAATAACTTATCCAAGGTCACACAATTAGTACTGATCCTACTGAAGTTCAGAATGTATCACCTTAGCACCTGTTACGCTGCTCTCAAGACCCTGCTTTGGGACTTAAAATCACTCATCCTTTCTCTCCCCAGAAGCTCCCTGGAAACTAAAGGTGCTCTTCATCCCACGCCTGTCTATTCCTCAGGGCCACACCAGTCTTGTTGCTTCCGGGACCTCTGTGCTTACCACAACTGCTGCCATTGCTGCCAGAATGCCAAAGTAGAAGGAATGTTTTCCGTTGAGTGATTTCATATCTATACTTAAGGCTGCCCACATTCCCCACACGTCCCTCCAAGTAAAATGGTTTCTTCAATTTTGCAATCACCGTTCTCAAACATACACACAAAATAGGACCAGCTTCTCAGGGAAAATAATCATAATATTATTATTGAGTGCTTGCCATATGACATTATTTTGTTTAATCTTCTCAGCAACTCTGTAGGTTATTTGATGTACTAGGAAACAGCAGGTTGAAAAAGAAAGCAGAAATGGAATATGACCTTATTTTGTGCTCAAAAAAAGCACCTTTCCATTGATTAAAGTCTGGTATTTCCTGATGGGGATACATTTTTCGCTGCCACCTCCCACAGACGGAGTGCCTGCTTTCCCAGGCCTCTTGTCTTCCTCAGAAGTCGACATAAACATTGTTTTCTTCAGGGTGTCATCTTAATTTTTTAGGAGCTGGCTTTCTGGACTTTCCTAAAAATTGAGCCTATAAAGACCATCTCCTAGTAATGCAGAAAGACACTGATTATTTTGAATATTTTAAAATGTATTTATATAGTATCTCCAACATCATAGAACTTGACTACCTTGTTCTCAAGTAGATTCCAGCTGTTTATGTGACCTTGCTGATACAGTTATCGAAACTAGCCAGATGCCTTTCTGTTGAGTTTATGCTCACTAATCAACTTACTAATATTCAGTTTGATTTCTCAAATACTTTAACCATGTGGGAAGTACCCTAAAGGTGAATAAGAGCACTTCAATCCCTGAAAAGGTCTAGTCTCATTGCTTTCTATTTTTGGGCTTCTAAAACATTAGTTAATTTTACATCACTTTCATATATTTTGCCAAATCTTTATATCACAATATTTTATATATTTAATATTTCACCTTAAATTTATCTCGTATTTTTTAACTTATATACATATGGGCAAGAGAAAAACAACCTTTGGGCAACTACCTAAATCATCAATTTTTGTGCTGGTTATATTTTTAAAATACATATTTAATACTTAAATACATTTTTTCAAATGTTTATTAACATACCGTCTGAAATCATCCTAGGAACTACCAGTTGGCTCTAAGTACATATTGCAAAACACAGTTAAAGCCTATAAATTAGAAATTAATCCCTTATTTGGCCGAGCGCAGTGGCTCAGGCCTGTAATCCTAGCACTTTGGGAGGCCAAGGTGGGTGGATCACCTGAGGTCAGGAGTTCAAGAAATTAATCCCTTATTTAATGAACTAGTGTCAGGTAGCTATCAATAACTTAAAATTCTAATTTATTGGCCAAATTTACCGTAAGGAAGAACCATCCAAGCCGACTTTACTTCTTATGTCTCTTCCTAAATTATCACTTTTTTTATTTTCTCATAACTATTCCAGGTAATCTGCTATTCAATTACATTTCATATTACCTCTAATTTCCATGCAAATCTTCGTATGTATAAATCTTCATTTTAAAAACTATATCTTTCTGATTTTATGCAGAATTAAATAAAATTATATAGCTTATGCTTTGACAAACCAAACATAAACCTAAAAGACAGCAAGCTTTTATGTTTACCTAGCATTTTAAAAGGCTGTGAGAATGATGAAGACTCTGAGAACTGATATAAATCTATGAAGTTCAGTGGTTTTCATTTCAATTTAATGTAAGTCAATACCAGCATCACCCTGTTAATTTCGGATTTTAGGATCTTTGTCTTTAAATTTCCATTCTCTAGGTAGTAATTTGTTTTTTAAAAATTACTTAGAGAATGGGCAGTAAATGAATTATGTAAATTCTCAGAAGTGCAAATAAAGATATACAGGTGCACACTTGTCTAAACTTCACAATTGAAAGAGTTCATGACTCTCTCTTGTTATGACTTGCTATTATTATACAAGTTAACCTAATAATTATTAAAAGCCTTTGATTATAATCATAATTCATAAAAAAATTCTTGGCACACTTAATCTGAAGGAATTCCCTATCCAAGCCAGTGTTAACATGCTATCAGGACATAAGCTGGCTGGCTGGATTTTGGAAAAGCAGAATAAAGTAACTTCAAAAATAGCATAGTCATCATTTTTCACATGGGAAAGACTTAAGCCTTTCTTGCTGAAGCAGTAAAGCAGGTTAATTGGAGCCAGAATACGCCATAGATCGAGAAGATATGACAAACTGAATTCCTAGAAAAAACTGAAGGTTACCATACTAGTGTCAGAAATATTGAAATCAGAATATGGTGTGAAATAGAGATAAGAAGAAGGAATTAAAAGCTTGAACACAGGAGATATGAATCAGACCGACAAGTTAAACTTATAATGGGAGTTTCATGATCTCTGACTCTAACCTGAGAAGACAAAATATTTCATAATAGAACATTTTGGCTACTACTTTTTAATTCAATAAGTATATTTTGAAATTTGTTAAAGAACAATTCCCATTACTCTCTTTCCCAAACTGAGTGGATTAGGTTGTATAACTCACAGGAGTTTGATCTCTCCAAGGGAAACCCTATTGAATATCAGACCCTGTCTTGTTTTGTGTCTTGTGGTGAACTTGAAAGCTTAGACCAGCCATAACTCCAACACCTATTCTGGGAGAAGAATTTCTTGTTGCCCTCGAGAGAGGAGGGACATTGCAAATGATTCTTCTAGGACTGGAAAACAGAAACAATTTCCCTCAAATATCTCTTTCCTTCAGACTTGAAATATCTTTGTCTTTGGTCATTCCTCAAATTTCCATAATTCTTTTACGTTCCTGATAGTTCAGGTCAAATGTCCTTATATTCCCTTTAGACCAAAAGCTTGTCACTGCCCAGTATCCTCTTCCCTCTGTAGGCTGGATTCCTGCCCTGAGGCTCAAATCATGTGATGAGAAACCAATGTCTGAATATATAATTTTACTCTTCCTTCCCATGTGCCACCCAGGGCCGATATCCTGCCTGTTCAAACCTACTTGTTGGCTCCCATTTCCTGCATGGAGAGACCTCCCGGGATTCTGACCTCACACATACTGACTGAATTCCTGGATGTAATGACACACGCACAGAACTGGTTGACCTTCCCAGTTGTGACTTTTCCCGGAATTCCCTCCTAAACAACCTTTTCTGGCCAGATAATTTTCTTTAACCCCCACAGCTCACACCACCCAATTAAACATTTCTTTGTTGTATCCGCATGCAAAGGATCCAGGTTATGGTTGGTGCCAACACACACACACAACCTGCTCAAAGTTTCTGCAGGTTGTATTTCTAACATGTTGCCGTAGTCTAAAAGTTCTACAAGAAACACCTTATTTGTTCATCTTTTTAAAAATAAAAATAGTTATTGTTATAATCAGTACTTATATAATTTATATTTATAGATTACAAAATTGATCTTATATATCTATAATTATATAATTAATATATAAACAGTTATCCTGAATTCTGCAAATAAATCATTTTAATGGGTCAAGTTTTAATTTGTTTTAAAGAATGGAAACAAATTGTGTTATTGTCACTTGAAAGCTACCCCAAGAGTAGTTTCAAGGTGCCATGCAGCTTGAGACTGTGCATCGCCATAGAGAGGCTCTTTCTAAATTTTTCTGGCTACCTTTATTGGACTGGCAAACAGGTCTCAGCACCAGAAATCAGGTAATCTTGGCTATTATTAGAATCCTCTTCCCCAGAATCTGTCAAGAGGCATTGACTCAAATAACAAATCAATCAGTACAACGTATTTTTGCTTTCTTGTCTTCTGCTGAACTTTAAGTGAAATATGGCATGTTTCTATACCTATTAGTGGGGAGAGGTAGGGAGAAAGAGAGAGAGAGAGAGAGATTTCTGAAACAGCTACTGCCTTGCTAATTTAAGATAAAAAGCAGTAACATATAATATAGATAATAAAATATATTCTTAATTACCTTATTTTATGTATTAGATTAGGGGTTGACAAACTTTCCCTGTCAAGAGAAATAAGGTAAATACTTTAGGCTTTATGGGCCATAAGGTCTTGGCTGCAACTAATCAACCCTGCTGCTGTAGCATGAAAGCAGCAATAGACAGTTTATATGCAAATGAGCATGGCAATGTTTCAATAAAACTTTATTTACAAAAAGAGATGTGTCTAGCCCTCAGAAGCATAGTATGATGACTTCTGATATAAACTTACAAAGCATTCTATTATATTGGGAAATATATAATTTTAACATATGATGCAATATATATTTTTACCTGGAAACATAATTTAAAATCGATTCATTGAATAATGTATAACTAGCTATGAAGGAATATGCCTTCTAGATTCTAGAAAGTATTGTGATTACTTATAGTGTTATGTGCTTTTCTATGTTTCTCTTGTTTTCTACCTCAGTAATAGAGTGAATTAAATTCAAACCTGTTTGTTTTTTAGAAAAAAAAAAGACAATAGAGGAGCTACTTTATTGAAGATCAGTGCATGATTTTCGTCATTGTTTCTTTTTAAACATTTAAATTAACTATGTGATCTAATTACCAAATTAAATAGATAAAAATTAAAGGCATTTTTCCATTTTTGGCTTTAATGATCTATTTATCACTTACAATTGCTTTTTTCCCTTGTAAACAAAGAGAATAAATTAACTAAACAGATCTCAGTGGACTGCATATTAACAAGAAACACATCTGTGATCATCACACAATGCAAATTAATACAACTTGCAATTTCTCATCTGATGCTTAATAGTCCTCAGTTTTTATGGCACATTCATTCAAGTTCTTGTCGTCATTAGAATCACTGAGATGTGTCTCAGGCAACCCAAAATAAAATTGTATATACAAAAACTTCAAATATTCACTGTCAAAGTGTTAAATACAGAGTTGGTCCCTTTTTATGCCCACCATGAGACTGTACAGGCATGGTGTACAGGCATAGGATCATGGAATCATAAGTTTTTCAGAATATCAGATAGAGATTACGTGCATATCATTTGTTCATTTAAGTCTGGAGCCCACCTAGAGTACTGTAATCCCTCTACCTTCAAAACCCATGCTGACAGGGTAAAGATAGTTACTGATGTTGTGGCTTGGGAAAACTATGATAATGAGCCACTCTTTTTATTTTGTAATATACACTGCTATTCTTACTCATTGGGTCCTCCCCAGTCGGGAAAGGAAGCAAATTAATCTTGAATATTCTTTTAGGTACCAAAAATTTCTCAGAGGAGTTCATATCATTTGTTATTTTCCTTAGATTGAGAGATGCTTACCACCTATTCTAGATTTCTTTGGATAAAAAAAAATTGAAAATCAGTTAAAGATCATTGCAAAATTACACTGTTTTGGAAATGTTACAGAATTAGAATGGAGTTTAATATCACATTGAGTTTAGAACTAGCTACTTTTTCTTTCCATAAATTGTTTCCAACAATGTCCTCCATTCATTCTGTAACATCACACTTTCAAAAAATTCTACTTCTCTCACTAGAACTTCAAATATCATATACATATAAGAATTCATTTTTGTTCTCCCTGACTTACAGAGCAGGGCAGTTTAAAACATTTTCACCTCTTGTTCTTCAGAATCTGTCAAGAGGCATTACCCAAATAATCAATCAATCCATACAAAATATTCTTTCTTTCTTGCCTTCTGATGATGCTTTAAGTGAAAACATGGCATGCTTCTACAGAGTACAGAGAATGAGAGAGAGATTTCTACGTTATTTTAACTTTGGAAATCACCAACTCTTAATCATTGAAAATCATCTTTTCTCCCTCTCTACATCCAAACTCATAACTTGAGGGCTCTGAGCATATCCAGCTCATGTTGGCCAGTTTTAGTGATAGGGTCACTTGTTGTTCCACAGTTATATGTTCTCTCTGGAGTGGAGCTCAGTGCATACCAGAAGCTGTTTTTTTAGTATACATACTTCCCTGCTACAGATGGCATGATCTCATTGCAGGACGTTAGGAATTTTTATTGTATGGCTCCTTCAGAAATTTTTCAGATTGCACATGATACCTTTTTATTTTGTTTTAAACCACAGATACTTCTAGTGCAGTGATGTCTGTAGAATGATAATGCTCCATGGGCGAGACTGCTTATAATAGCTGCCAAGAAATATTATTCTCTAGATCCCACTTACAGCAAGCAACCTATCATGTCTCTTAATAAATGGGTTGGAATAGTGTTCCTAAGGACCATGAGAGACCCCTCAGCCCTTCTGCATGTGAGTGCAGAGCGAGAAGTTCATTGTTTATGGAAAAGAAGACCCTTAAAAGACACTGAATCTGCAGGCACCTTGATCTTGGACTTCCCAGCCTCCAGACCTATAAGAAATAATGCATGCTATTTATAAATCACCCAGTCTATAGTATCTTCTTACAACAGCCCAAATGGACTAAGATAACAAGAATTGTCTTGTAAGGCAACTAACACATTTGAGAGCTCTTAGATGATCTTCAAGCAAAGGGGACTGGGAGGGGTTATGTCATTCAACAGAGAGGAGGGGGACACTTGTTCAGACTCAGGGGTTTAAAAGAATCCAGAAGTTCAAAAGTTTTAAGAGTATTTCCAATCCAAGTTTCAATTCCCCACTTACTCCTTATGAGAGTCTTTACTTGTATTCAGTAATTTCTGAAGTTCTACTACTCTTATCATTAGGCAATAAACCTAGTTTTTAAATTAGTCATTTCTCAGGTAATAGGGGATGAGGGCTTTTAAAGTACTGCCAGCGAGACACTCTGACATTCACATGTCTTTCTGAATTTGTGTTTAATCTCCTTAGGGCTGGTTATTTTCACTTTTAAAATCATGAACAATCATCACCCAACATCACAGTCTTCTAGTTACCATTTCCCTCTACCTCTCAAACACCACATACTGCCCAAGCCAATGGCTCTTTTCCACCTGCATTTTTTCTCAGTGATATGGTTTGGCTGTGTCCCCACCCAAATCTCACCTTGAATTATAATAATCTCCACATGTCAAGGGCAGGGCCAGGTGGAGGTAACTTAACCATGGGGGAAGTTTCCCTCATAGTATTCTTATGGTAGTGAAGAAGTCTCACAAGATCTGATGGTTTTATACATAGGAGTTCCCCTGCACAAGCTCTCTTGCCTGCCTCCACATAAGATGTGACTTTGTTCCTCATTCACCTTCTGCCATGATTGTGAGGTCTCCCCAGCCATGTGGAACTGTGAGTCAATTAAACCTCTTTCCTTTACACATTACCGAGTCTTGGGTATGTCCTTATTAGCAGCATGAGAACATACTAATACAGTAAATTGGTACCAGCATGGTGGGGTACAGCTGTAAAGATACCCAAAAATGTAAAAGTGACTAGAAATGGGTAACAAACAGAGGCTGGAACAGTTTGGAGGGCTCAGAAAAAGATAGAAAAATGTAGGAAAGTTTGGAACTTTCTAGATACTTGGAGTGCTCAGAAGACATGAAAATGTGGGAAAGTTTGGAACTTCCTAGAGACTTGTTGAATGGCTTTGGACAAAATGCTGACAGTGGCACGGACAGGTGTATTTACCCAATGCTTATACCTCCATTGTATCTAGAAAGTAACTAACTAACTTTTGATTTTACAGGCTCATAGGAAGAAGGGACTTGACTTGTCTCAGATGAGACTTTGGATGTGGACTTTTGAGATAATACTGAAAGGAGTTAAGACTTTGGATGACTGTTGGAAAAGTGTAACTGGTTTTGAAATGTGAGGATGTGAAATTTGAAAGGAGCCAGGGGTGGAATGATATGATTTGGCTGTGTACCCACTGAAATCTCACCTTGAATTGTAATAATCCCCACCTGTCAGGAGCAGAGCCATGTGGAGATGACTGAATCATGGGGGTGCTTCCTCCATACTTGTATTGTGGTAGTGAATAAGTCTCACAAGATCTGATGGTTTCATAAATGAGAGTTCCCCTGCATAAGCTCTCTTGCCTGCCACCATGTAAAACATGACTTTGCTCCTCATTCACCTTTCATCATGATTGAAAGGCCTCCCCAGCCACATGGAACTGTGAGTCAATTAATCTTCTTTCCTTTGTAAATTACCCAGTCTTGGATATGTCTTTATTAGCAGTGTGAGAACAAACTTATACACTCAGTTCACTATGAATGAAAAATCTTAACAATTTAATTGCTGAAGGATTCCAGGGAATGGTGCTTCACAGATTCTCCACCTACCTTCACTTATGTGTTTCTCACTGTCATGTAGCCAGTGAGAAATTCATCTCCAAGATTTCATCCTTAGAGACTGCTTGCTAAGGCCACTCCTTGAACCAGCTGTTTTAGATCAGATGTTCTAGAAACAGAGACTAAAACAGAAATTTTTGGATACATATGTTGTATTGTTCTTCACGGAAAGGAAAAAAGATAAAGCATCAGAGAGTGACAGAAACAACATAAGAAAGAGAAAGAGCTGAGCATGGATGAGGTCTCAGATGAAATTTAACCTTGACGTGATTCACAGGGTGCTCTGGAGAAAAACCACACCACAGAGTTGATCCACTTTGAGGCAAGGGGATTGGTCTTTGTATTCCATGTCAGTAAGTCATTTACTATAGGCAGTCATTTGCAGGGTGGCGGCACTGGAGTATAACTTTATTTACCAAGCACTTCCCATGTGGGAAAAGGGATAAATTTGGCAGATATGCACCCAACACTTGTAGCAGTAGGGGATGTGCACACCAGCCCGTGAAGGGGATCTAGGTCGAATGCCAATAGCACCCTACTATACTTTCACCAAAAAAAAAAAAAATTATAGATAGAGCACAATTTTTTGCACTAATTCTGACTCTAATAGAAATTTTCAAATAAATGTACATTTATTTGTAGATCAGCTATATCAACCACAATTATTCTTTCATGTAATACATATCCACTAAGTACCTGGGCTGTGTCAGCTTTATCTTATATGTCTATTCTGTCCCATAGCAGAGGGTTTTATTATATGTAGTCATATAGTAGGAGTAGTAGATATCCCTGGGCCTGAAATTCTTACACATCACTAAAATATTTTCCAAAACAAAGTAAGTTTATTGCTACAGTGAACTACATTGAAAATATTCTATGATGTCTTACTTATTGTGTCTCTATAGTCCAAAACATGGAATTATTCAGTCACATCATCAACACAATATACTTTACAGAATATGTACATGACAGAATACATACAACTGCACTTAAACAAAATCAGTGAATCTAATATGTCTCAAAGACTGGCACCAGGACAAAGCAATTCACATCAGAACTTACTGAAAACTATCCAGAGGTATGTTTACAAGGTAGTCAGCACATAGAGTCATTATATTACAATTTAGAAAACCATATGTCAGAAGAAGCATAAAGAACCTGAAAGTTGTAAAAGAGAATGAACTGCCATTAGTCAACTATAGAAGTTTAGCTGTATTCGCCAGTGTTAGACTGTGGATTGAACGTAAGACAGAAAGCTGAAATAGCATTCATTTTTGTATAAAGACAAAGTATTACATCTGTCAGAATTATATTTTGGTAGCATATGATGCAAATTTTTCAGAGGCTTCGACAACAAAGGGTTAACTCTCATGTGTGTAGTAATGAATGTGGATCAATGGGAGTGACTGTGAGCTCTATAATCACTCAGGTTGATGAAAGATTCATCATCCTGTTATGATTTTGAACAGTTTCTATTCCCAGAGCTAGAATGGCCCACAGAAAATTCTACACTGTTTCTTAAGTGTTCAGCTTTGAAAGTGACAAGTGTCATCTTCAGTAAAACCACTTTTACGCCATCCATCGACTCCCAAGTCCCCAAGTCAATCGTAAAGTACATTGAAAAGCATATTCTAGTAGTAGGAGAAGAAACAGAAATAGTGGTGTTTGCCAGTATGTTCACAGTAAATGGCCTAAGTTTTAAAATTGTCTTAGTATTCAGACTATGGTCAATAATAATCATTTTTCACTATAAAAGAAATCAGAGATTTTCAGGAAAAGAACTGGTTGAGGTCTCAGAGAGCAAATGCACAAAAATGTCTGGAAGATCTTACTTTACCAGAAAGCAAATAAACTATCAGAGAATACTGGGATTTTATAAAAGGAAACGAATGATGTTCCACTGCCAAATTTAGCATCAATTTAATAAAAACTGCAATAAATTCAAATATGTCAAGTATGTTAAAGTCCATGAGTTTCTAATATTTAGTGGAAAATAGTTGTTTATCACATTTGGAAGATGCTTTGGAACCAATTCTCTCTTCTGCAAACTGACTAATTAAGGAAAAATAAGTATTTAACTGACTTTCTTTGATGAGTTATACCTAGAGTAAATTAACACTTTTGGGATATTGTCTTTATAAAAATATCCCAGCTGATTAAAGCAAAAGTGATAATTCAATTAAAATATCACATTTTGTTGAACTTTAATAAAATAATGCAACTAGACAATGATTATTAATTGCTCCTAATGTCACAAAAAGAGAAACAATCAAACACTATAAACTTCCCAGTAGAAGACACATGACCACCTATAGAGGATTCTTATCACAAAATCGGGAGCTGAATCTGATCAAGCATCTATATATTGCTAGAAACTCACAGAAAAAACACATACACAAAACACACATTAATGACTTTACACAATGTAGTCAGCAAAGTCCAGAATATAAGAAAACTCTACAGATCAAATGAGCCTATTTATTTGGCAAATAATTTGCAAAGATATAAAAATGGAAGAGGAAGCCTATAAATTAAAAAGACTTCAGAGAATGTTCACTAGATGGAAAGCATGGACCATATTTTAGAACTTGACTGAAAAAAATAAACTGCAGAAAATAAGAAATAAAATTAGGAGAGTAACTGAAAAAAAGTGAAGACACTAAATAATAGATTATATATGGCATTGGTAATATTTTAAGTATAAATGTCTTTTGATTATGTTTAAAACATTTTTATATAAAGTAGGTCATAAATAAGAAATTTCTCTGGAACGAAAGGCTAAATAAAAAATCTAAGGGTTCTCATTTGATTCTATTCCTTAGCTAGATTGGTTAACAAAGCTAATCAAAATGTCTCTGTTTTCTAAATGAGCTCAGTCTGGATTCTAAAAGCCTCATTCCAGATTCTAGAATTTGCCCTTTTAAGTTTTGATTTTGAAAGATTCCTTGCTCTGCATAAGTTTCATGCTTTCAAAATTTGATTGCTAATAACTGTAGAAAGAAGTAAAAAGTTTTTGTTAATTTCCTAAAAAGCATAATGCATTTAATCTAGGTAAGAAGGTTGTCTTTTTGACTGTGAATTCCTTTAGCTTAAGGACCATGTCTTATTTACCTTTTTAATCTCAAATAGGTGCTGACAATAGACAGTCAAAATATATGACTGGTGTGTAGTATGACTGATGAATGAGGAACTAAATAAATGAATAAATAAATGGTGTTAATAAAAGATCTGCAGGTGACTGTTTGCCACGAAACATGACTTTTTAGTAGTTGAATTAAATTTATTTTCCCCCTCACCACACCACCACTCCATTCTATCTCCATCTTCCACTTCAAGAAGCCAGATATTTAATTTAAAGTGATTAAAGGAAATATAATTTCCTCATATTAAATTAATTTTGAAATTTTTAAGAGGAACAATAGAACTCTTCAGTATTACTATGCACATTTAAGAAATGACAAAGAATTATTCAGTCAGTCCAATTTAAGAATGATTTTTAGAAGAATGAACATTTTACTATCATACTAAAAATTGTGAAAGATACTGTGCGATGTCAGAGGACGGGCAAATCTTAAATGATCTTTACAAAGCACATTTCAATGCCAAACACATGTAATAGAAAAGGCATTTCTTTTTTTTCAGGAATATATTTCATACATCTATTGTAACATTATAAAGTTACCTAAGAAGTAATCTTACAAAAACAATAATGCCTACTCTATCATGACCCACCTGTTGTGTCAAGGTTACTTAACCACAGGTGACTAAAGCAGAAAATCAAGATAAACCTAAAGCCAAAGATATCTTTTTGTCTCAATTAATCTTGATTGGTTATCTATTCAGGGCATTCAGAACCAAATAATCATGTAGGCATCAAGGATGAAACACAGAACCACGAAAAGTTCTCTTGTTAAATGGCACAAGTTGTTTGTGACATGAAAAAGTGGACATATAAATACCTAACTGATGTATTAAATATAGCACCTGATGTTTCATACTCATCAGATGCTACATTTTCCTCCACTTTTATCCAAATTAATGGAGTGAACACCAGACATTTTCCTCTGTACACTATTTAATACTCACTCGGCCTCATGATATTCCACCCTGAGAAATGCGCATATCATAATTCAACCGTCAAACTTTTCTTCATCAGGGAAATCTAATTCCAATAACTCAAAAGATATTATTGTAACGGCACAGATTAGAAAATACAGTTAGGTGATCCTGTACATACAAATCTAAGGTTGATTTAACATGGTGTCGAGTTTTTTTGTCTTTCTACAGAGGTCTAAAATTATTAGCATTTTGTCTCTCTCTTAGGCCTGTTAATTAAATGAGCTGGTGACTGCAGTCTAATGAAGAAAGATACATTAAAGAGAAGAAACCAACTGAGCTTGGCAACCTTAACCTCAAGACTTAAACAGGATTGACATACTGAAATCTTCATGTTTTTAGAAGGAAATGGGGTTGGAAAGGTACAAGGAAATGTAAATGTTGGTAGAATATTACTTCACTCCTAAAAGCAGGAATGAGGCTTGTATAAAAGTGGTTTCCAACGTTAATACTCTTTCACTTCAAAAATAAAGATTAAAAATGTGGAAACATTGAGCTATTCTTAAAAGCAACTATTCTTCATTATAGTATTAGGCTGGTGCAAAAGTAATTGTGGTTTTTTGCCATTTTAAAAAGTAATGATAAAAACTGCTATAACTTTTGCACCAATCTAATAGTTAATGTTTTAAGTTTGAAATAATAATGATAATTAAAAATAAACAAGAAATTTCTATGGGAAAAGGGAAAAGAAACATTAGATAAGAAAGTATAAGTTACTGTTACATGTTGAAACAAAATTAATATCAGTATCATATACAGAAAACATAAAATATAGGATATAAGCTTATCAAAATAAAACAAATATGGAGAGTAATAGGCATAAAACAAAATGGTAATTCTGAATAAATAATTGAAAGGAAAGTAGTTTTCCTTTCAATTATTTAAAGAAAGCAGTTTTCCTTTCAATTATTTATTTATTCAATTATTTATTGAACTACTAATTCCTGTCATTAATGACAGAAATTAGAAATTCTAGCAATATAATAATCTGATTAATAATGACACTTTTTCACCTTTATGTTACTATCCTGTTTCAGAACAGCTGTCTTTAAGAAAGTAATGAGATAAAACAAAGTTAAAAATAAAAAAATACAGAGCTCATCTCTTTTCTATTTAGAAATACAGAAAAATTAAGCATATTAAACCACCATGTATACACCTCTTTATAGGCCCTTAAATTAAGTTGTACATTAATTGTGTTGATAAATTTTTCATGTTCTTCTACTTTCTGATGCCCATCTCACCCATCACCACAAGTCAGTTTTAGATTTGTTTAAAATTAGCTCCAAAAGTTTAACATGAAACTGAATTTCAACACGCATTTTAACAAGGTAGGAAAAATCAGTCCTAAGAAAGATCATGTGCATTATTCTTCAGTGAATAAAAACGCAATGGAACAAGACATTACAGCAATACCAAAAGCTAAAACCAAACCATGCAAATATGCTCAAAGCCACAGTTTGGAATAAGTATTTGCATATGGGCAACACCACAGAAATCAATTTTATTTGGAAGTTTTTGCTAGAAGAAATTTGTACTCTAGAATGGAGTGTAAATGACGGACTGTTGCTGGAATGAGTTTGCCAAAGAAGCTATAAACAGTAAGGAAGGCATTTAGATACAGGAGTGCTACAAATGAAAATGTGACTAAGTTGGTCAACATAGAGATGCTGCAGTTGGAAACATCAGAGACAGAGAGCTGAGGGCAGGCAGTGTTTCTACAGTCCTTCTTGGAAGTAATGAGAACCTAAATTAGAGAGTAATCAAATAATTAAAAATATGAGTATTCTCAGAAGGTATTACATGGCAAGTAGAAATATCTACTTGAATCTCCAGTCTGCAAAAATCCAGCTTAAATGATCCTTCTTACACAGTAACCTCTCTTTTCAGGTTATCTCACAGAGCACTCATATTAAGTGAATTTCTTTTAGCTAATTTTTTTTTCACAAATGACAGAATTCTAAAACTGACCCAAAGTGGAATTCATTAACTGGGCTTGGAATAAGTCATATTCTCAATGGAAGTCATACTTCATGACATTACTTTATTGCGACTGTCTGTAACAGATTATGTTTCCCCAGAAGTAGTTCTTACTGTGGAAGGAAAATGAGATGAGCCCATGATATGTGTGTAGGCAATGACTTAAAAACCCTGAAAAGGATCCTGAAGGAGAAAAGAGGATAAAAAGGGAGGATGCCCTGTTGGTCAAGGTAATGGATTTCAAGAGATGGGACAGTTCAAGATTGCCAAATGACCCCAAAGTAATCTTGCAGCTTGGAACTACCATATTTGTCCATTTCAAAGAGGTGTGTATGACTTGAAAGTGTGACATGCATTTTGTTCTTAACAATTTTTAAATCACATTGTTATATATGTTTCCTGTGTGACTTATAAAAATCCTGTGATCAGGGTCCAATAGGAACCTTCCTCATTTTGTAGAAGAGGAAACTGAGCTATACAGACAGTATATTATAGCTCCAAGATTTGAATGCCAAGCTACTCATTCCAAATTCATTGCTTTTCCTACTATAATCATCTTTTACTTATAATTTTTACAAATTTGCTTTTAATTATCAAAAGCATGTAGTAAATCTTAATAATGTGTACCTTCAAGGCACTTAACTATATGCTAGGTTTAATAAGTTTTCTGAAAGCTGTAGTGGAAGCAGCTTGTTCTCTTATAGGCTTTGACCTTCAGAGAGAATACACTCTTCATATGAAAGAACTGAAATGTAAGATTGAAAAAAATAAATAAATAAAGGGCAGATGAAAGGATGTTAAAGAAGAGCCAAACCTTAGGTTGGAGAACTGGAGTATAAGAAACATTTGTCATTTGGTATTTCTAAAAGGTTTTGGTGGTTGGTGGAGGATTCCCCCAGAGTCCTGCTGTTATTGGAGGGAAGAGTTCTTTTTACTGAAGGAGAGCTCTTCATAAAACCTTCATGGAAGGCCCTTACTGTATTCAAAACTCTGGGGATCAAAAAAATCAAAATGAGCTCCTTGTTCTCAGGGAACTTAATTCACATGGAGATAAGGCATGCTCCCTCTGAAATTGTGAGATGAAAATATGCAAATAAAGGCAAAATCAAAAAACATTTGTTTTACTCAATCGAGAGAACAATCAGCATAAATTGCAAAGGGTGGAGACGCTATGTGTGTGAGGCCTGGGGTGCTTCAGTTGGATATTGATAGCAGGGTAGCTTTATCATAGATAGCTGATAATGAAAGCAAAGGAAACAAACTTTTTAGAAACATATACTTTGCAATCTTTGAGTCTTCTGTAAACAAGACTTGCCCAAGTTCTGAAACAAACAAACAAACAAAAAGCCTCATATGAAGCTGGCACATTCATATTTTGAGGGGAGAGAAGAGATACAATCTCAGGGCAACAAGGATGGAGGAAGAAAGAAAACAAGACCTTAAAGGAAGGAAAACAAATAAAAGGTAGAAAGTTATTGAACTGGCCACAACTTTCAAAAAAAAAAAAAACAATCTGTTGCTTAGATATGGCCAGTGTCTTCAGCAGATCATGTTGCAAGTCTAGATTTCAAAAGTCTATCACGTGAAGAAAGGGAGGAAAGGGCATCTTCAGGTTCCTTTCAGTTCCTTGCCTCTCACTATGAAAGTTTGCCCCAGTGGGTATTAATGCCCCTGAACTTTCAGGTTCTCTATCTAAGTTTCTCTGGTTTCCACTAGGGAAGCCATATCTCACCCTCCATACTGATTCTTTGAGCCCAGTAGCCAATCGAAAAAGCAGAGCCAACGTGTGTGCAGTTAGGCCAGACTGGAGGTCCAGAGCCAGTTCTGCTCCTGAATCAGCAGGCACAGTGCAGACCCTTCTGAAGGGGCAGAGCCCAGAGCCAGAGGCATGCATGCATAACTTGTGTCAGCCACAGACAAGATGATGACTAAGGCTTTTACCGGTTTTAATGTTCTATGACCATGTAGATCTCTTTGGATGACATCCCAGAGGGCCCAATAATTCATCAATCGAGACTATTTAACAATTACAGAAAAGCTTATTAATTTTCTATTGGCATCATTCCAGTGAATAGCAAGAATTGATTATGCTTTTTTTTTCCCTGTAGCAATTTCTGGGTTCCCTGAAATCAAGTGGTGAAGTGAAATGTGGAATCACACGCTATAAAAAGATGTGCTACAGAGGCAAATCTGGCCTCAGTCCTAAATTCCATAGACAGCACCTTATTTCTAACAGCTGTGCTCATTTGGGTTTACAACACAGCCCCTCATTCTTCTATATGTGAAGTGCCATAAGCTGCTAACACATAGCTAGGGCTTTCTTCTATCTACTGGACATTTTGCATGTAAAAGTGGGTGACTGCACCCCTTCCTCAAAAAAAAAGGTGTTCTTAGATAAATGTAGTTTTGATATTTTTTTAGCTTTATAATCCTGTCCTAAGCAGTCTTTATGGCTGCCTGTAAATCCTCAATTCTAGGGAATCCCCAAGAGCCAGTCCATTTAAGGATTAAGTGGTAAAAACAGAAAATAAATCCTCTAAGTGTGGTTAATGTCCCCTGTCCTCTTGCTTGTTTTTGGTAATGTGCACAGATAATTTCTGTAATAGGCCATACTTTTTAATGTAAGGAAAAAGTGGCACATCTACCAAGGGATCTCACATGTGGTTACTTAACCCACTACTTCATGGATGAAAAGAGGGAGAAGAAGCAGTCAGTCCTGCCGAGTGCATCTATGTGAGTTGTACCACTGAGTTGTGCCGTGCTCAACCTGGGCAGCCTTTTGGGCAACCTTGTGAAGAAAGTTCACAAGTCCATAAGGCCAGCATTATTTCTAAGATAGAGATTACTCAGTTTACAGTTGAGGACACTGATATCCTGAAAAGGCTGAATGATTTGTTCAACCAAAAGAAAGAGAGTAGGGAATAGCCCAGGTCTTCTAATTCTTGTCCTGATATTATTTTGTGACTAAACCTTTGGAGAAAAGGAAATTTAATGAAGTCACATGTATTAGTAAAACATGCAATAGGGATTAGAATTAGCTACTTTTAAAGAGACTGAATGTTCTGTTTTCCAAGTATCTTTTTGCTCTATTGTAATTTGATAATCTCAAGCCTTCAGGATATACCACAGATTACAGTGTTTTGTTGATGTCAGATTTTAACATCAAACTGATCGAACTACAGGAATGTGAAAGAATTAACAAAACATTGAGCAGAAGAAACAAAGATGGAAGGTAGCCCAGTACAATTAACTTGCTCAGGAAAACCAGCTTCATTAAAGCATTCACCATAGGGGAGTTTGGAACAGTTAATACAAATAATAATCATGAACGTAGTAAAAATACCTATTAATAATTAAAAGCAAACCTAGATTGAATGCTCATTTATTACCTGCCATGGAGCTTTAAGTACATTGTTTTATACACAAGCACTTTGAGAAACCTCTGAGATGTAGATTATCACCCTTCTTTAATAAAGAAGAAATGAAAGCAAAAAGTTATGTGTGTGTTAGGGAGGTCATTTCAATCTGATCTACATTTCTTGAATGTCTACTATAACACATAAAAACTTCATGTTCACTATTGTGTGAGACAAAGATAAAAGAGACAGAGCCTCAAGTGATCTGCAGTCTAGTGGGTTAAAAAGCTATACACATAATTACAGGACTGTGGATATAATTTATTCACATTCTCACAATCTCCCTTTATTATAGAAAATGGATGATCTGAATATAAAAATTAAATGAATTATAGTTAAGACTGATGATAGCTAGAGAAACAAGTAAATGTAATGAACCCATTAAAGACAAGATTTAGAGAAAATTCCACTGATGCTTTAAATAAAAGCATGTTAATAATTACCCTTTTCTCCTCACACAAAGAAGCAGAAAGATAAAAATGAAAAAAGGTAAAATTAAGATGTTAATTTCTCTTAAAGTCATTTTCTATTCCATTACCAAAGAAAAGTTATTAAACAAATGGAAAGCAGACCTAAAGAGGGAGTTTAGGACACATTATATTCAGAAAAACCAGTTTAGTCACCAGGTTGCAGTATCACATATCCTCTAAAAGATGAGCATTTGAGAAGCTGATGGCTGATGATGACTACTGAGAAATCCTCTTTGATTGACTTGAGACTGTAAGTCTCAAAAAGGTGATTGAGGAGGGAAATGACTCCAGGTTGAACTCTTTATTCCATTTCAATTTAGAGTTGCATATATCTGATGAATATTCCTGAGTTCTTAAATGTCTAGGAAAACCTTTGCATCTTGGGCTTAGGGCACTTACCACTTTCTGACAGTAGGATAAGACCCTGTCCAATGTGAATCAATCATCAACAGCCTTAATAATCTTGTTCCATTACCTCATTGCTTTTTATATTTACTGAGTGTGAGACAACTTTACAACTTTTTTAACTGGATTATTTTAAGGCTGTATTACTAATTTTTGAAAAAGCAAGGCATGTGCATTAAAAAAATGGAGAACACTGAAATAGGATTGCAACAATACTACTGAAGAGCAGGATATTTTATTTTATATAAGAGAGAAAAATTTGTCTGACTCACTAATTGTTTCAGTTGATGTATGCTGTCATAGCCTTTTTATTTAGCTAGCTTGACTAATTAAAGTATATATGTTTTATTCACATAATCTCATTTATAACTGAGTAGATGAAACTTAGCAAATAGCAAGAATGGCAGTTACTGTTTTATATCAGTGGTTTTCAAACTGTGGTTCCTGGACCAGCAATACCGTATCACCTGGGAATTTGCTAGAAATTTCCAATTCCACACCGGCCCTCCTGTTTCAGAAATGCTAGGGAGGAAGTTTGGAATATGTGTTTTAACAAGCTAGCCAGGTGACTTATATGTATGCTAAAATTTAGGAACCACTGTTTTAGACATTAAACTTTAGAGCTCAGAATTGCAAATTCAAATGCTCCCAAAGACCAGGAAGAATAAACAAATTATCTTGTAAAAGACAATTAAATGGTTAGGCCAATGACTCTCTGGAATGTCAGGCCCCATTTAAAAGCACTCACATTCATATTTTGTAAACTTCTATGTTGGTCAAACAAATCATAATTGTGGGATTAATATGACCTACTGACCCTTAGTTTGAAAGGCTGGTTTTAACAGCACAAGAATTTAGTAAAACAGTTTCATAAAAGATTTACAATTTGAAGAAAGTTTTATTACAATTTACAAACAGAAAATATTTTATTTGTAGTTAAGCATCCTGGAATGCACTTTAGGGGCTTATTTTATTCCTCAACACTTTCAGAGTTGTTGATGCCCAGCTGATAGCTACAGTGGTGCATGGTCTGATGATTACCAAGAAATGGAGGAAATGATGGTTCTAATAACTTGTGCATATGATGTGATTGATCTAAAAGGATATGATTTTTGGAGGTCAGTGGAAAACAAATTGTGAAGTATTCAATCCATTGTCAAATCAAATCTCTCTTACGGAACACAAACTCAAGAGAAAAATAAATAAATTTTTCAAGATGATGACAGCGGAGTGGAGTCTTTCTGAACACAGGACCTGGAGGCACATCTGTGAAGTCAGCCCTGGGTCCAGTGGTCTTTCCTTTACCTCCTATGTGTCCTATTCAACTATACTATCTAAAATTTAATGGGTAAGAACTAGGGAAATGGTTGTGGAAAGGGCAACTAAAACAATTTTATACTATGAGATATATGAAAATGTTGCTTGGAGCTTAAAGAAAGAGTCCAAAAATAATAATGAACATTAAACACATAAAACATAGCTTAACACTTACTTCTAATATGACTTAGTAATATTTGTGTATAGACTAGGATAGGAATTTTCCTATTCTCAATCATTTCTGTGATGTTATTGATACTAACCTGTACAGCATTATGCTGAGAATGGCATTTAATAATCAAATTTTTCAAAGAATTAATTTTTGGAAGCTAATATAAAATTTTCAAGCTATGTCAAAGCCACATGTATCTCTGACAAAGAGTCAATACATCTCTCAGACTTCTTAAATGTTTCTCAAAATATAGTATTTGGTAGGAAAAACTATCAAGGGACTACCCCACATTTAGGCAAAATACCCATGTGCCTATTTAATGAGATTTAAAGAAACACTTTTAACAGACTCACTTTAATTTCAATGGGAGACATAGTTTTGCATGTTGCCTGAAATTTCATTCATGGTAGAAGCACTAATTTGATCAAGGCAATGCATTGTGACCAAAGAAATACACCTGACTTTACACTATTGGGGCAAAACATTATTTTAGAATTGTGCAAACCACTGATTTTGCAATAGCATCTCACTGCTCTTAGGAGAAAATCTAAACATCTTACAATGGTTTTAAGACATTTTTATAAGTAGGATCTTCCCCACTTTTTCATCCTATCTCATATCATCTGATCACATTTAGACCATTCTCTGGACATATTTCCTTCAACAGCTTGAGCTTTGTTCACCCCTGACTCTTAATCCAACTGTTTTTTTTATCAGATTTTCAAGTCTAAGCAGAATAATATCTCAGACAGACCTTCCCTGACCATCCTGTTTAATACACTGCCTCCATCACCCACCACTAAATCTAGTAATGCCCCATCATCACCATGGTTACCTCCTCCATGGCAACCATCACAATTAGTGAATCTCTTTTATTTGTAGTTGGCTACTTATTTATAAAGAATATATACTGACTTGAGTTAGGGATGTACCATCTTGCATATTCCTACATCCTCAATGCCTGCAGTAGTGTCTAACCCAGAGTAGACATTGAATATATCTTGGTAAGTGCTAAGTGAACGAATGGTGAATAAAATAGAAAATTGTACTTGAGTGGTTCTTTGGAGGGGGAGTTGAAAGTGAAGGGATGTAGATAAAAGGGAATCATGGATTCCCACAAAAACTTGGGAAACATTGTACATCCAAAGATAACATTATTAAGGAAGGAGAAATCTCAGTAGGATTTTCTAAAGAAAAGCCTGAGATAGGAATAGAAGAGCTGGCTGAGACCTTTAGAGAGAAGGAACATTAAAAAGGACAATTGAAAGGAAGCTAAAATGATTGATCTTTCTCACAATGTTTTTACAAGCTCAGCCTTATTAAAGTATGATACCGTTTACGAGAAAGTATTTTCAAACTACTTTTTCATGTTCAGAGTGTAATGTACTCTTTTCTTCATTTATTTATTTAAGTTGACCAAAACATATGTATTTGTTTATCGTGTACAACACAATATTTTGAGAGGTATACAGTGTGGAATGGATAAATTGTGCTAATTAACATATGCATTCCCTCATATACTTACTCTTTTTTTCTGGTGAGAACACTTAAAATCTACCCCCTTAGCACTTTTCAAGAATATAATACATTGTTATTAACTATAGCCATCATGTTGTATTAAATATGGATCTCTTGACTTTATTTCTCCTGTTTCAATGAAATTTCCTATTCTTTCACCAGTATCGTCTGGTGATGTACTTTCTCAGGAATGTGAGCAGATCAAGCAACTCTCTACTTTCAAAACTGAAAAATTAAAAATCAGATATGCTGACTAAATCTAGTAAATCAACAACAAAATCAGGTTTTGGTACTAATAGTTGCTCACAGACCTAGAAAGCGTTGGTAGTTTGGGGTTGTAGTTATTTTCCAGAAAAGGATATTTTTGTTAGGGTTAAATTTCAAAAGCAAAAGTCATTCTTCATCAACTTTCTTTACACTCAATTAGGACTTTTTTTAAAAAAAAGCAGTTTTGAGCAGAAATTTCCCTTGTTTAGTCATAACTTGAAAGAATTTATTTTTAGTTTTAACCTAAATCAAACAGTGTTGAACCATAAGCATGTTTTAAGTGGGAGGGGAAAGGGAGCAATAATTTTCCCTATTTTAAGAAACTTGAACTCTTTGTGCACTCAGAAAAACAAAATCCCCAATAACCTGAACATGCAAAATTCAAAACTTGGCAGTGTAAGAGTCTAATAAAGGAAAAAAACAACCAAAGCCAAAGCCAATGGGGGGGAAAAAAAAACTCTTATGCTTTACAAGTCACCAGATTTAAATAGCATGCATTGACATGAGACAGAACATAATTTCTTCCATTAAAAAAATGTTCTCTCTATATATAATGGTTCAGTGAATGGCAATGAATCCAGAAAGCTTGGTGTGACATGCCATGGTTATGATTGTACAAATCAGAACACTAGAGTTAAGACACCCAATGTCACTCATACCAAAAAATATTTCCTAATGACCTTCTCCACCATCCTTTCCCATGATCAGCAGGCAACAATCAAGATATTACTTTGATGTTGATTTTGAATGCTAAAGTCTGACTTCAACTATTAAAATCCTTAAGAATTATCACTACATTGATTGACATTTAGGAAAATCTACCAATTGTATCCTGTACTTTATTATTACAAAATCGGGATTTGTTCCAAAAGGCAGCAACTGATTTATTTTTAACTCTTTGCTTTTACAGTTGATTGATAAATTGTTATTCTACAAGCACTACTGAAAGAATCAAAAGAGTGAAGATGATCTGTAGTCATATGGCAGTTCCTTTCTCAGTACCTGAGAATAGAATAGGGCACTTCAATTTGTTGAACTGAATCAAATACTTGTTTTAAAATATCATCAGAATGGGAGAACAGTTCCTCCTTGGTTGATGGTACATTTGCTAGTGAATCTTTATAAATTCATATGTAGGCCACTTTGGTAATAAATGAGAACTCAGACTTAAGCACTAAATTAAAAAATTTGATTCACAATTCTATCACTTATTTACTATACGAATTTGGGCAGATTACTTGGGTAGCCTCTGTTTCTTCATCTGACCTTTGGGATTATAAAACTCCATACATCCCTGTGAAATTCTGAAATATAATACAAGAGACAATATCACGAAGTGTGTAGAATTGTTTCTAGCACCCCATAGAATGCAGATGCTCATCTACTTACAATGGGGTTACATCCTAATAAACTTGTCATTAAGTTGAAAATATTGTAAGTCAAAAATGCATTTAATACACCTAACCTACGAAACAGCATAGCTTAGCCTAGCCTACTTTAAATGTGATCAGAACATTTACATAGGCGGCAGGTGAGCAAAATCTACACATAAAGCCTACTTTGTAATAAGGTATTGAATATCTCATTAAATTAACCAAATACTGTACTGAAAGTGAAAAACAGAATGGTTGTGTGAGTACTCACAATGAATATACACATCTGAAAGCACACTAGGCATGAAGAATGTTTAAAATATTGAACTAAAATTAATTGCTGGATGATGGAAATACTAAAGTGACAGGGTCATCAATTTATCTTTATTCTGATGAGGCTTGAGAATAGCTGGTAGATGGCACTGGGGCATCAACACTCGTTGATGGTTTAGAGCAAGTGCAGTGTTCCTAAGGAAGATAGCAAGTATGAAGTATTGGTTGTTCATCCTGGTGATTGCGTGGTTGAGCAGGAGCTGCAGCTTTCTCTGCTGCCCAGCATCATGAGAGGGTATGATACCATATATCACTAGGCAAGGAACAGATCCAAATCCAAAATTCAAAGAATGGTGTCTACTAAATATATATTGCTTTTGCACTATTTTAAAGTTAAAAACATGTGGCCTGGCACAGTGGCTCACACCTATAATCCCAGCACTTTATGAGGCCAAGGTGGGCTTTGAGGTCAGGAGTTTGAGACCAACCTGGCCAACTTGGTGAAACCCCATCTCTACTAAAAATAAAAAATTAGGCAGGCCTGGTAGCAGGCACCTGTAGTCCCAGCTACTGGGGAGGTGGAGGCACAAGAATCGCTTGAACTCTTAGAGGTGGAGGTTGTAGTGAGCTGAGATCATACCACCACATTTCAGCCTGAGTGACAAGAACAAAACTCTGTCTCAAAATAAAATAAAATAAAATAGCTAAAAACATGTAATTGGGGAACCCACTGAAGCAACACACTAATGGTAGTTGCAGCAAAAAGTGATAGAGGTAATGCTGCTGGTAGCAGCAGCAATAGTAGAAAAACATTTTCATGCTGCTAATTATAATATGTAACATAATTACAAAGTAATCTAGATTTTCTTCAGGTTGCACTCTACTAAAATATCTCTTATTATTGAATATTTCAGGGATGTCATTTGACTAAAGCAAATTATACTTTAAAAGGTATTTCAGGTATATTTGTTATATTCTGGTGTGTTGATCATATCTCCTTTAGGACTGTTGATTATCTGATTCATAAGAATTTCATGCTGTCTTATGTTAGTAAAGCAGCTTCTAAAAAATAGGAGAAGAGTTAGGTAAAAGATGCATCATCTCCTATAAATGATGTAAGGATGAATGAAACACAGTTTCTGCTAGCCAGAAACTTCCAATACTCAGAGTGTGGTGATAAAGAGCTACATAAACAATGAAAAAGTGCAAACTAATACATGTCTTAAAAGAGAAACTCAAAATACAGCAAGGTTAAATGAAGCAAAATGTACTTGATTGGTGGAGTCCAGAAAAATTCATGAAGAAGTAGAATTTGAGATGTATTGGGAAGGAATAAGCAAGAAAACAGAAATAGTGGGTTAGGAAGCAATTCTCATGGGTTTCTTACATTTCTGCATGTCTTGTGAGCACAGGCACCAGCTAACTTTGTTCCAGACAAATTTTTTAAGGATGTTAGCATGGCAACAGCTTTGGAGGATATATTATTTATGGACCAGAAGGTAGTTTGCTTTCCAATAAAATAAAGATGATAATCTCTCTTTCTCTTTCTCTTTCTCTCTCTCTCTCTCTCTCAGGCAAAGCTCAAACAGATTACTTGCAGCCCAAGAGAATATTCATATTTCTTAAACTTGGGATTCTTCAGGTATGATGCAAACCAACCACGTATGCAGCATCCACCTGGACCTTTCCATGTTACCTCTATTGAACTCGGGGTACAAAAAGAACCAAAACAATGGTGCTTGCTGTGCCGTAAGTAATGCAGTCCTTTGTCATATTTACAGTCTCTCATGCCATATTCCTAGAAGCTAAACACTGCCCAACAACTAAGTCATGTTTTAGAGTTTTTTTTTAATGGTGCCATACTAACTCTAGTTCCAGTGTCTGAATTAATCAGGATAACCTAAATCATGTTGTAGTAGCAAAACACTACACAATCTGAGTGACTTAATCCCATTATATGTTTCTTGTTCATAGAAAGTTTATTGTGAAACACAGTGACTATCTAGAACAACTTGTCTTCATTTGGAGACCCAGAAATCAAGAATGCTTCAATCTTGTGGCACCTCCCTTGTAACATCATCTTCCTCTACAATTTCCAAGAGATTGCTAGAGTCTCACACAAGCAATTAAATTGCTACTTTATGGATTTGACACACATCACTTCAGTTCCACCTAACTAAAGGAGACAGAGAAGTATAACCTTCAAATGTACAATAACTAAAAACTAAAAATGAATGAGTACTAATGTCTCCACCATCCTGTCCGACCTTAACTTAGAAAAGAAAACAGAGATGTGACCTTGCAGTGGTATTTGAGAGGGTGGTAATTTCAGTGTCAGATGATTTAGTCCTTGTTCTGCAGTTTTGATTAGTGAAAGAGCCAGATCTAGTTACTCCCTGAGTTGATGGCTCTTTATTTTATAAATGTCAAGGTTTGTCTACTTCCTTTTGTAACTCGTGATGGATTGGTAGTTGTGTGCTAGCTGACTGCTTAACGAACGTTATTTACTTGCTATTTTGACATTAAAACCTTGTAACATACTTTCTAAGAAAATCAGGAAGTTCTGAATCAGAAGGAATTTGGCATGATATAACTGAATCATAAATACAACACATATTATATAAAAATTGATCAACTTTCTTTTTGTTTTATAACATGTAAGACTCTATCTTATATAAGAGTAAATAGTAATTCCAAAAGTTTGTTATCATTTAGTAGAATGTAGTATAGGCTCCAAGTTCCATTATTTTCTTTATACATTCTAATCATATACCCCTAAACAATCTTAGTAATTGATAGATAATTAAAATATACTTTGAAGATATCATTTTATACCAAAGGTTATTTAAAATCTTTCTTCAAATCATATGTTCTGAAATAATATATCTATAAAATAGTATTGTTTGTGGAAAAATAAATGTTTACTCCAAGAACAAATAAATATATATCACATGATACTCAAACACTAATTTAACCTTATTAAATATTTTAATTGTGTTTGGAACTTAAAATTGAAGTGCTCTAGAACTAACAAAAATTGATGACAGGGGCTTCAACTTAAAATGGTCAAAATGGTGCCTTGGTAAAATTCCAACAAGGGAAATAGGAGAAGGAGGAATTAATTGCAATAAAAGGAACCATGGATTTTGGCAGTTTGCCTTCACTAGTCTATACATTTGCCTGAGCATTAACTAGAAGAATCTGTCAGATAGATTGACATCTCTTTCTTTGCAAGAAATTAGAAAATAGTAACAAAGACATTACTGCCTGCCGCTGCGAAAATTTTTATTTCTCAAGATAACTTAGACTCTTTTTAACATTTGGTATTCTTTATTGTCAGTCTTTTTTAAACCGTATTGATTTAGCATGACTCTGAGGCTCTGTGTTCATGGTAGTCTTGGAGAAAACTTGAGGGAAATGCAAATACTCTTTCTACGTTACCTGGTATGCTATTCAGCCAGAAGTCACAAAACAAATGTGATGACTAAAGTACCCAGTGTCTGGGTCTCCAATTTCTTCAGTAAATGTTCTTTTCATTTTCTAATCTTCAAAATTAAGATCATGTTGATATTGCTCATTGCTGTAATAGGCTGTAAAGAGAGTAAAGTATAAAGATGTCCCTGAAAGTCACTGGCCATATCTTAGTAATTGGCCATATTGATGTTGGTAGTTGCATGGCAACAGTGTCTACATCACCAGTGAATTATATTTGTTTCTAAGGTAAACAGATTTGTTTCTAAGGTAAACTCTAATATAAATCAATAGAAGGCTGGGGGAGGAATATATAACGTTTTTAAAATGTTGCTTCTTTTGGTCTCTCAGAAATTAGAAATACAATTTTTATTGTGAAAATAGTATACTATTTATCATTATTTTATATGTTTTAGTTTCAAATATTAATGTGCATTGGACTATTTCTGTTCTTCTAAGTATCATGCTGGGTCAAGAGGGGCAATAGAGTGTGTGCTTTACTTTGAGGGTTATCATAGGCATGATTAACCAAACCTAATGTTAGTAAAATCTTCATTTTGTTTTATATCCAGTTATATATTACTTAAAGAAAAGTAAATTTATAAGGCATGCAAATCTACACATCTATGTACCATGATTAGAGAAAAACAAGATTTTGTTTATTGTAGGTTTTTTTGTTCATAAAAATTCTCTCTACCAGAATGTTCTTCAATCAGACATCCTCATAAGTCACTTCTTCCTTTCATCTGGCCCTTTTTCAATGCTACCTTCTTAGTTAAGCCTTGCTGGTTACTCATATAAAATGCAGCCACATTGCACTTCAGCACTCTTCTCTCCTTTCCCTTTTTCACTTTCCTCTGTTACCCTTACCATCTGTGACAAGGTATTTATCCATGCATGTATGTGTTTACATCCCATCTCCATGTCCACATCAGAAAGTAAGCGTCATGCTATTACAGACTTTGCTTTGTTCACTGTCTCATTTCTAAAACCTAGAGCAGTGTTGGGCACAGAGATACTCAAAAAGCTTTACTGAATACATGAGTTAAGAATGAATACATAATTTCAGCAAGATGTAAAGAAACAAAATTGTAGAACATCTACTTGGAAGGATATCTACGCAGCACTTCCTTTTCTCTAGAGTTTACTTCTGTCCTCCATGTTCCATCCAACTCTTTGCACCTATATATGTGCTTCATGTGAGCTTCAATATGCTTAATTAGTTCCCTGTTACCCTGACCATAATGGATTAGTCTAATGATCATCAGACCCAAGATGGGCAGGGCCATTCCCCAAGATTCCAGGCCTAGATACAATTGACTGGGCAAGAGTGAATATCAGTCCTAAGTTAGAGTATTCAGGAACTGTAACAAATAGAGAGACTGTGTCTCTTCTTGTGTGGCTAAAGTTTAGGGAGTGAAGGATCCAAATATATTGACTTCCCTGTTTTCTGCAGAAAGCTGGTGCCCTATGAAAAAACACGATAAAGCCAAGACCCAGAAAATCTATACAAAGTTGGAATCTTGAATGAAAATCCAGAACCTTAATTTCCTCAGGAGTACCACAAGCAATAAAAACAGTTTTCAACAAATTCAGGGAAAAAATATTAGCACTTAATTTTTGAGCTGCAAAATATTAAAACATTACTTCATTTGTAATGCTTCCAGTGTTTGTCTATTTAGAGGTAGAGCAATGTATCCATTTTAACATGGGTGTACTTTTTTTACACAACTTTCTAACTAGTGCTAGTTTTAGGTCAAAAAATTTGGTCTACTCTCAATGGGAATATGAGGCTGTGTATTTTACTGTTGTTGAGAAAAGACTTTTGTAACAACATCTGATGTAACCAATTGAATGCCAAACATAGGAAGACAGATTTCATTTCATAGTGATCAAGTTATTTATGGAATGCTTAATCATACCCTGACTTAATGGCTGGAAGAAATAGATTTAAATGACCATTACCTTATCTAGTAACAAGACAAAAATGTAGTCTAATACTCTTTACGTATAAGTATATAGTACTATGTACTATAGCCTAGTAACCAAGCCCTAGAAGGATAAGACTATAGCTCATTTTTAATTGGAGAATTCACAAATTAAAATCAATGGAGAATTTTAAAAAAATAATTTCCTAACATCACAATAGAGGATGCCTCAATACCTACTTTTCCTGCTTCATAACTTGGCCAAGTCTAGTCCATATTGTTATTGCCACTGTCAATTTGTCCTCTAGTCATTTTAATCCATTTTATTTCACTTCATGGGTGTTGAATCTACATGACATAAGTTAATCATCTCCAACCAATGTGTGCATTTGCACAACTTAGCCACTTTCCTTCCCAGCTCTTACACGGAGGTGCTATGGGTTGAATTACATCCACTCAAAATTCATATGTTGAACTCCTACCCCCGAATACCTCAGAATGTAACGTTATTCTAAAATAGAGCCTTTGTAGAGGTAATCAAGTAAAATGAGGTCATTAAAGTGGACCTTAATCCAGCATGAGTAGTATTCTCACAAGAAAAGGAAACAAGAACACAGACATATAGAGAAGGATGATGATGTGAAGACACAGGGAGATCATGGCCATCTACAAGCCAAGGAGTGAGGACTGGAACAGAGTCTCCCTCAGAAGAAACCAATTCTGATGACTCCTTGATCTCAGGCTTCTGGCCTCCAGAACTATTTTTGCTATTTTTCTGTTATTTAAAACCACCCAGTCTGTGCTACTGTATTATTGCAGCTCTAATGAACTGATACATTAATCCTTCAAGCCTCCACATGAGCCACCATTTCAGGCTTCTGTCCTGAGCTTCATGCTTATAAATCTCCAGTGCTGGAAACCATTTGAAGGATCCCATTCTTCTCAAGAGAAGGTACAAATTCTTTCATGTTTCATGGCAAGCTCTCCATCAGCTGATCACTTCCTGCATATTTTTTCTTGTTATGTGCCATATTTCATACTTCCTGACTAGCATTTTCTATCAATAACAAACTACTACAATTTTCATTCCATAAATGTTCACTATTCTCACGGATCTAAGATTTTACGCATGATTTTTCCTCTACTATGAATCACATCTAACCCCTTACCCAATCTTCTTACTCCTTTGTCAGACAAAATTATAATAATTTGTTCTTAGTTTATATAGCTTCATCTTAGAAGGTTTCCCTTATGTCTAATGACTGACTTACATATATGCAATTTCACAACACAAAAGACTTATTTTTCTAGTAGCACTATTTACTTGTCTTTGTACTTTATAAGATGATAAGCTCCTTGGAGCCAGGGATGTGTTTTCTTTACCATTGTATCTCTACAACTTAGCACCATGCTGGCCTAGCAGCACATAATAGATGCACAAATGCTAAGGTACATACACTTTTATGAAGCCCTAACAGACTTTTTCAGGGCCTACCTTGCTGAATACACTGTAATTTAAATATTTTTATAGCCACATGTTTTATTCTTGGTAAAAATTTTGTACAGTATCTCACTTTTCATATGCCACTATTGGTCAAATATTTAGTTTATTTATATGCCTAACTCTACTTAACAGTTTTATGAAAAAATGATATAGGCTGTACCTTTTTTGTGTTCTCTTGCATATTTTAGTGCACTTCTTGGTACATTATAAGCATTCATGATAATTCCATAAAGGAAACTAAATTTGTACCTTCGTAAGAGGCCTGAAATATCCCTGGAGTGAATCTCTTCTAGATCCACTTTTGCAAAACTTAAAAACATACATCAAGGTGATCGAACTAATCTGAAAGTAACTTCAGTGCCTACCAACACAGACGTTACACTCCGTAAAGAAACACAGCAGACTCCAGACACTTAACAATTTAACTTCATGATGCCCAACATCCAATCAAAACATACTAAACATTCTAAGAAGCAAGGGCATGTTATTCATAACAAAGAAAAAATTCAATCAATATAAACAGGCGTAAAGATCTTGTAGCTGGGTGCGGTGGCTCATGCATGTAATCCTAGCACTTTGGGAGGCCAAGGTGGGTGGATTTCTTGAGGTCAAGAATTCGAGACCAGCCTGGTCAACATAGTGAAACCTCATCTCTACTAAAAACACAAAAAATTAGCTGGGCGTGGTGGCAGGCACCTGTAATGCCAATTATTCCAGAGGCTGAGGCAGGAGAAGAGCTTGAACCTAGGAGGCGGAGGTTGCAGTGAGCCGAGATCCTGCCATTGCACCCCAACACGGGCAGCAGAATGACACTCAGTCTCAAAAAAGAAAAAATAAATTCTGGTAATGACTACATTTTCTAGTTTCTGTATTTGATGCTCTGACATCTTGAGGCCTTGCTGACTCTGAGGGACTGCCCCTCTCAGAGTTAGCCAATTCCTAGTGGTAGTACTGTACTCTCTGTAAGCATGCCTTTCATATGCAAAATAACCAATTAGCAACCAATACTCCAACTGCCATTTTAACCAGACATTCACAGGTCTCTCTCACTTAGGGCCACTGTTCCTCTGCCTTAACCACCTTAGGTCAAATACCAGGCAACCAGGGATAACTCATGTTTTGCAGCACACTGAAATTATTCAAGCTAGCCAATTCTAAACCTGTTTATACAGCCTCTCCCATTCCTTCCCATGAAAACCACAATAAAGGTTATTGCCCACATTTTCCCCTTGCTCCTTCTGCCTTCAGACAAACCCTGGTTCCACCTCCTCTTGGGATCTGTAAGTATAATAATCTATCTTTTTAATTGCAGTTGTCTCCTGATCTGTTGGTCTTGAAATATCTGAATAATACAAAAAGCTACATTTAAAAATAATGTCAGAGACAATGTAATTAGCATTCAAGCATGTCAAAACAGCTTTTATAACTTATATTTAAGAACTCCAGTAAAGGAGAACAAACACAACAAGAAGAGGAGAGGAGAAAAGAAGAGTGGAGATTTTAAGAAATGGAAATAGTAGTAGAATATATCTGAACTAAAATACAGAGAAAAGCCTAATAAAATGTAATAGAGTCTCAGTGACTTCTGGAACAGTAATAAGGTCTAACATCTGTGTATCAAAAGTCCCTGAAGGAATTAAGAACCAGAAAAATATTTTTAAAAATATTGGACAAAACTTTTCTAATTTGATTAAAACTAAAAACCCACACTTCCAAGAATCTCAGCAAACAACAAGCAGAATAAACACACATGCACACAGAAAAAAAAATAAGATACAACTATGCAAATCTGAAGACATTTTTCTGTGTGCATGCATGTTTATCCTGCACACAGTAAAAATAAATAAGGAGGGAAGAAAGAAAGCAAGGAAAGAAGAGGCCACCAAGGCTTGTTATCAAATTACTAAAAACAATGATAAAGAAGAAATGTTAAAAGTAGCCAGAGGAAACATGACACATTACCTTCAGATGAACAAATATGAAAATATTTTCATACTTTCCAGCAGACAGTACTGAAGACTATGAATAACATCTTTAACATCCAGAAAGTAAACGACTAACACTGCAGAATTTTATATTCAGACTTTCATATGGATAAAAGTCAGGCCCCTAACATTTCCCTGAAAGTTAAAAGGCAAAGGATTATGGCAAATGAGGGTCTCATAAATACAGAGCGGAGAAAGAATAGAAAATAAATTTGAGAGCAAATAGCCTATTAACTTTCAGACAATGTTTTTATATAATGTTTCCTAAGTCCTTTGTATCATTATGATAATTTACACAGCAAGCAGGTAGAACCTTTTTAATATATTTTCTAATTTTGATTTACTACAATAACAAGCCAACACATCAACTTGGCACAGTACTTAAATAGTCAAATTTATCACTGTTTTGCATGCCATCAGTTTTTGAAACTAGCTGGAAAATAAAATAACACAAAATCAATAAAGTCATCAGGCAAATTTTGAGTAATTCAAGTCAAAGTTACCTTGGCCAAATATCAAATTATTAGCAATAAATAGAGCAGACACTCTTAAAAGCTATTATCCACTTTATTTGACTCAAATTTTAAACACAGCCTGTTTATTATTTACATTAGATAGCTCTAGCACCAGGACAACAGGTTTATGAAAAAATGATCAACATCACTAATCACCAGGCAAATGCACAACCAATGGCTATTACCAAAAAGAAAAAGTAAGTGTTGGCCAGGATGTGCAAGAAAGGAAACTCTGATACACTTTTGGTGAAAATGTAAATTGTTACATTATGGAAAACAGTATGGAGGTTGCCCCCAAAATTAAAAATGGAACTGCCATATTATACAGCAGCCTTACTTCTGAGTACATATCCAAAGGAAATGAAATCAGTATCTCAAAGAGATATCTACATTTCATGCTCATTGCAGCATTATTCACAATACCCATTATGTGGAATCGACCCAAGTATTCATTAATGGTTGCATAAAGAAAATGTGATTGTCTACCTATCTGCAATAGAATATTATTCAGCCTTCAGAAATAAGGAAGTTCTGTCATGTGCAACATGTATGAAGCTGGAGGACATTATGCTAAGTGAATAATTCAGGCACAGAAAGACAAATATTCCATAGTCTCACATACATATGAAATCTTAAAAAGTTGTTATCAGGCCTGGGTGAAGGGGAGATGGCGAGATGTTGGCCAGAGAGTACAATGTTTGTTAGATAGGGTAAATAAGTTCTGGAAATCTAATATACAGCATGGTGACTGTTAATAGTACCGTATTGTATACTCAAAATTTGCTAAGAGAGTAGATCTGAAATTTTTCATTTGAAAAATGATAACTTGGGGAGGTGATTAATATATTTATTTGATCGTGCTAATCATATTATATGTATATCAATCATGCTGCATATCATAAATATACCATTTTTATTTTACATTAAGCTGGGGGAACAAAAACTTTATTTACAAACAAAAAGAAAGAGAGAGATTCAACAACTTGACAGAGCCCTCTATCTGCTACTGTAAAATAGTTACATCAGTTTCCCCACCTTTAAATAAATATAATCTCTAATTTATGTAACTGTAAGAACTAAGTAAAATAATGTTTTGAAGTATTAGCATAGTTTTTGTATTATTGCACAGGATAAATATCTTGCAGATTCCATTTTACTGAAAGCCACAAGCTGTTGACTACATCTTATGTCTAAAGGGATTTTGTCTAAAGACTGCTTACCCAAGAGACATTGGTCTTACCAACCACTCCTATATAGAATTGTATGGAATATAGGAGTTAAGAAGAAATAAGAGTATAGTATGTATAGATAAAAAGGAAAAAGAGAAATAACAGACCTCACTTTGGATTTCCAGCCAGCTAAGAGAAATAAGTGATGCATTCTTTACACTTATAAACTGCTGCTACAATGAATCAGAAATGTAATGAAGAAATCTCAATTTCAGTTTGTTTGCACAAATTCTCTTTCAACTAAATACAGAGGGATTAAAAACTTCTCGACTTTTCCAATTCTATTTTAGAGAGGGAAAGAGGAGACATTAGCATGATTATGTCAGTGTATATAATTTTCATCAATAGGGAGCTATTGATTGTTTCCTGGACAGAATATGATTGTGGTGACTTAGAAAAAGACTACACCACTTTATTGTTTGTAGTAACAAGAAACTAGAAGGAAGAAATTACCCAAAATAAGTGGCCATCTTTGGGAAGGCTGGTTGTAAAATATTCAGAAAAAAAAAAGCAATCTCATAGCATAAAATTCTAAAAGATAAGATGTTCCAAAGAATACACTTAAAATAATATAATCCTAACTGTAATTACAGACACTATCAATCCCAAATTAAGGGAAAATAATTTTTTAATGACATCTTTACAGTGAAGTTATAGAAACAAGATAAAAGGATAGTTAAGAGTTTCAGCTTTGAAGCCAGCTGCTTGAGTTTGAATCCCACCCCCTTCCTAAATTTAGCCACTGGGTAATATTGACAAGTTACTCAATTTTGGTGCCTCAATTTTTTCATCTAAAATGCAGGGAGCATAATCTTATCCACATTTTCTAATCCACATTTTAGAGATTTCTGAGGGTTAAATTAGCTAATACATTTAAAGAACTTACCAAACTTACTAAGGTTTGGAATACAACAAGAAAATAAAGTCTAGGAATTATTTAAAGGAAAATGTGTAGAATACGGATAGCAAAGTCTAATACAAACTACTCTACATACACTAAGATCATCAAAAAGAGGTAAATATTTCCAGGTGAACAGAGTCACACAAGGAATTTTTTAAATTATTGTTATGCAACACTGATGGATATAATTTTTCTTGTGAATCATCTGATAAGAATGATCTGCAGATAGAAAGGAATAGAAATAAACATTATTTAAACTCAAGATTCATGTGCAATGGATAAGCAAACATCTAGGTTGTCTTAAACAAGTGTTAAGTTGCATGCTTAGAATAAATAGTACATTATTTGATTCAGATATTTGTGCACATGTGGAGATTGAAAGGTTCTGGAAAATTAGAGGAAGGGAAATATATTCCAGCATTCCAAAAGAGAAAAAAGGTGAATTCCACAAATATAGACCAATGACAGCAGTAGTAATAGTAAATATCATATACTTACTACCGGCTACCCAAAATATATATTAAAACGGTCAGAGTTATCAGAAACCATTAGAACCTTCCGAAATGAAAGTCCAAAAGGTTCTCTTGCTTTTTCATGATTCTGCTCAGAAGGGGAATGTGAAAGCAAAGCCAAAGAGGTAAGAGAATGACAGACCCTGTAAGCAGAAACAGCCTACAAAGAATCCAGTGGATTTTTGCTCAATTTTAAATCTTAGCCAAAGTAAGCAGGAGAAAAGGCAAAAAGGAAAGACAAACTTGTCAAGACTGAACTCTGAACTTCCAAGAAAACAGATTTGAATGCCTAACTTATTCAAGAGAATCATTAAGAACAAAAAGAAGAAATAGAAAGCTTACTTTCACTTTTTCAGTTTATTTCCCTAACATGCATATTAACGTGCTCATTAAAAGACAAAAAAAAATTATTCTAAAAACTGTAATTTACAAAATCACATCGAAATTAATTTTTAAAACACATGATGTTTGTAATAAAACAAGAAATATATAATGTTCCCTAAGATTAATTATGCAATTGCACAATCCAATCTTATGCAATTTTCTGTCCTCCATTCTACCAGTTACCATAAATCTACAGGTATTACAAACCATGTGCTTTTTTTCCTCTCTTTTTTATTTTATTCTATTATTTATTTATTTATTTATTTAAAGGAGGAGTCTTGCTCTGTCACCCAGCTGAAGTGCAGTGGTGTGATCTACAACCTCTACCTCCCAGCTTCAAGCAATTCTCCTGTCTCAGCCTCTCAAGTAACTGGTACTATAGGTGCATGTCACCATGCCTAGCTAATTTTTTTTATTTTTAGTAGAGACAGGATTTCACCACATTGGTCAGGCTGGTCTCAAACTCTTGACCTCAAGTGATCCATCCGCCTCGGCCACCCACAATTCCGGGATTACAGACGTAAACCACTATGCCTGGCCCTCCGACTGTATGTTAAAATGACAGTTGGTATTTCCAGTTAGGTTAGCAGCAGAGGAATAAAAAAGGTCATAACTCTACAAATCTAATATAAAATGTCACTATTCTCAAATCTAACATGGAGCATATTATCTGCTCAAGCATGTATAAGGTAAAGATTTCCTTGGGTGATTTTACTGAAGTAGTGCACTTGAAAACTTCAAAACAGAAATTTTCAGGCGCCATTCCAGACTTACTAATTCAGAGTTTCTTGTAGTAGGGCCCAGCAATCTATAGTTCAACAAGCCCTGTAGATGATTCTTATACATGCTAAAGATTGAAGATCGCCGTCATATGCTATCCCACAGAGCTACACAAACTTGAAAAGATGAGATAAAAACAAAAACAAAGGAAACTTCAATATAAACTATTGTCTCTCATTTTTGCTTTAGCTAACCATGTCTTTAAAGCCCGTCTTATTACAGATGATTCACATAACTGCCTGTGTTTTAGTAGCTCTGGGGGAAACTCTTGGGTATAAAGAAATTTCAAATTAGCTAAAAGTTATTTTTCAGTCAATTGATATTTGCTTGGTTGATTGCAATGATGATCAATATAACAACAAGTGTTGATCTTGTTGTTTGCATTGTTATGTGAACTACTGAAAAACTTCATTTAAAATACATCCATCGTCTTCTGGAGCCTTACCCATTAGGCTAAAGCAATTCACCCCTGGTGTCCTGTTTGTTTGCCTATTGTTCATGGCTCCTTTTGAGTGACAAAGTTGAGTAATTATGGCAGAGACCACATGGCCTTCAAAGCCAAATATACTTATTTGGCTCTTTGGAGAATAAGTTCACTGATTCCATTAAATCCAACATATCCAAGAACAAACTGTCTAATTATATTTTCATATTTTTCCTCTTAGGAGAGAAACAAAAGTACATTCCTAGCCTTGAGTAAATTAATACAACATTTAGACTCCAAGAGCATGAGATTAAATTCCCAGTATAAGATTCCAGCTATTTATAACAAACTAAGGTAGATTCTGTTGACCATTTCTTGTGCTATTTTAAAGACATGAGTAACTTGCACACTTATGGTTGGTGGTCAGAGAGTGTTTGTTCCTAAGAGGACTGTTACTGTTTTGATAAAAAGTAGATGTTTCCCTCTGAGAAAACTATCACACATATTTAAAACCCAGTTTTCACCAATATCAAGCTATGTTTACCCTACTATGAAAGAAAACGCTGAACTTACAAGCAAGCATGATAGAGTTGATAGATATCAAATTTCACATTCTCCTAAGATTTGACAAATATAAAAACAAAATATTTTTCCCAAAAAAATGTCATGCACCCACAAAATGGAAAGAATGAAAGAGGATGAGACAGTAACCAAATGTGAGAAGTTTGAAGGCTCACGGACAAGTGCTATTGAAATTAGCAGACAGCAGAAAGTAGATACCTGAGCTGGAGTGTCCCCCAGCAAGCCGGGCTCCAATAAACCTGAAAAACTAAAGCCCACAGGCAAATAGAGGAGTTGGTGAGGTGTCAATCAGCTGAAATTTTGTTTGCATTTGTTTACCACTTGGGGAGCACATTATTTATTATTTATCTGATATATGTAATATGTAGATGTTTGAGTCACACCTATTACATCAACAAATATTTGTATAATTATTGAACTTATTGACCCATATTAGTGATATTTATATTTCTAACATCAAACCAGAAACATCACACCCACTTTAATTTATTCTATACAGTGTGAGCATTCAAATATGTTATACACTTCTAAAAGTCCACAACAACTTTAAATGGCCTTTTAAGATTTCATACGTATCAAACTGATTTTGCAAAAGGAAAGTGAATTTTAGCTTCCAGAGAGTACTGGGAAATGACTTCTAGTTTAGAGAACATGCTGAGAAAAACAGACCCTTTAATTCTGGATCTTTCCTCCCCATGTGCACTGAATGAGCCTTAAGACATCTTTAATTATCTGATATGCTTTGTTTGGTGACACCAGATATAGTGAGTTGCTTGAGAGCAACTCAGTTTTCTTGACCTCCTCATTCTTTTTTCTTATGTGTCTAATCTGTACCTCTTCTAAGATTCAATAATTTCTAGTCATTTTAATAAATATTTGAATAAATTTTTTGATTTATATCAAAATATTTTGATTAAAATATTTGATCAAATGACCTCAGATTTTATGTGTCATTAGTAGAGAAAAAAAGAGGTCAGAAACAATATACGTTTCAGTAAGAGTACTCCGCTTCCCCAAATTAATGACCATAAAAGTGTGTGAATTAAAAAGTTAAAAGAAAATAAACTTGCTGTTCATATAACTTCATACTATCTGTTCAGATTATATGGTGATATTATAAAGCAGCCAATTTCTCACTGGTTGAGTGACAAAGTGAACATACATAAAACAAATAACTTGATAAAGCTTTAAAAGTTTGCACTGTGCATGAACATCTTCCTTAATAGTAGGCATTTTTTTGCATTAACTTAAAAATGTTTTTAGGAGGGGCACGGTGGCTCACGCCTATAAATCCAAGGACTTTGGGAGGCTGAGGTGGGTGAATCAAGAGGTCAGGAGTTCGAGACCAACCTGGCCAACATGGTGAAATCCCGTCTCTACTAAAAATACAAAAAATTAGCTGGGCATGGTGGCCTGTGCCTGTAATCCCAGCCACTAGGGAGGCTGAGGCAGGAGAAACGCTTGAACCTGGGAGGCAGAGGTTGCAGTGAGCCAAGATTGAGCCATTGCACTCCAGCCTGGGCGATAGGGTGAGACTCAATTGAAAAAAAAAAAAAAGATAGAGTCAGAGAAAAAAAACAAGCAAAAAAAATGCTTTGTAATACCTGTGGATTAGATTTTGAGACTCTGTCTCAAATATATATATATATATATTTTTGAGTATATATATATATATTTTTTAAAAGATATAACTTTATAATTTGTGTGTAGATTTCAAAAACTAAATGAGTAAAAGCAAATGAAAATGTAACATGGACTTATTGTACTAAAAGTGGACCCAATATACTACTGAAAAAGAGTGAACATTTGATCTGTCAAAATTAACAAAATAAAGAAAAGTGTTTAATGGACAAGAATTCTAGGCTTCTGGAGGGACACTGCATGTAAATATGCTTTTGCAGTCTTGAAACATATCAATGAAATGAGCAGTATTTTAATTAGGATAACACTATCTGCAGTAAATAAAACTTAAGAATCCATTGGCTTAATGTAACAGAAATGCATTACTTTTTCACATAATATACCACTATATCTGTCCTTGGAGTTGTAGACATCTGCTCTAGCCTCTTCTTAGGGAGCCAACTGATTTCTCTTTTGCATTTTTAATTGTTGGCTTTAGGTTGTCTATGCATTAAAATCAGGTGATGACACAGGAAAGAAAACGTGGAAATGGCAGACTTTTAAGTTAAAAGTGACTTACTCTGCTCACGTTTCATTGTTAAGAACTAGTCACATGATCCCATAAAAATGCAAAGGAGCTTGGGCAAAAAAAATCCCTAGCTAGGAAGTTGCTTCCTACCAACAACTCAGTACCAAGAATCAAAAACTACAAGCTTGGGTCAGATCCAACCTCCTGCCTATTTTTATGTGGCCTGCCAGCCAAGAATGTGTTTTACTGTTTAAAATGGTTGTTATTAAAGTACCTACATAATGCCCCCTATTTTACCTCTTGGCCTGCAAAGTGTCAAATATTTACTTTTTGAAACTTGACTGAAAAATTTGCTGACCCTTTCCTACGCAAAGAGAAAAAAACTAACCTGAGAGGCAGATTGCTGCAATATTCAGCCCTTGTAACCTCTCAATGTCTATGTGTGGACTCCCTCCCACATACAGAACTCTTATACTTCTCTCTAGGGAACTACATTAAGTGTCATCACATTACGGCACCCAGCTCAAAGTCTAGGATCTCTGTCCTCCAATCCACACAGGGTTCTTCATAATCTAGAAAATAATGAATTATGTTATGATCAACTTGTATACAATTGCTCATAGTCAATATAAAACAATAGAACAAGGACAGGTGCAACAAACATCATCAGCCATGACAAGGAAAATAGGAGATTCAGTAGCAACATACACAGAAATCATGGAAAACCACAAGAAGGTGCAAATGTCCTAGCACTGGAAATATTTGAGTAGGTCCTGATTCTACCTCTAGGAGAAATGCCCTTGTTCATTGTTCTCTGCAGCCCTTAACTCTTCCTTCTGGAAATGTCTTCCTTAAATGTTATTCTCCATGGCTACATCTGAAGTAATGTCCTCATAGCAGGCTTCTCAGATTCCCATGTTCACTTGTTTCTCCTGCAGTTTTGGGAGTGGACCCAAGTGTTATTTAAAGACTTTAATGTTCAGAGTATTGAATTTATGCCTTCTTTGTAGTATAGTTCCCTTTGAAATCCTCATGACCCATAAATTATGGATGCCAGACAAAACAGAGTGCCTACAGTTAAATTTGAGTTTCAGATAAATAACAAATAACATTTTAGTATTAGTATGACCCACATATTATATACTATATTTACCATAGAATAGATTACAAAGGACATACCTATACCAAATACCTATACTAAATAATGTTTTCATGTTAGTTTGCCCCAGATGTTGTATGCTATGTTTACTACAGAATAGATTAAAAGGGACATACCTACACTAAAAAGTTATTTGTTGTTTATCTGAAATCCACATTTAACCAAGTGTCCTATATTTGTATTTGCTAAATCTGGCTGCCCTACCATTAATTCTTTGCATCTGTGTATCAGGAATAATACCCAAAGTTCCTTCTAGATACTGTCCTCAAACCTGGTCTAGTCCTTGGTTTCACTGCAATAGCTCTCCATTTGAAGACCATGGTGACTATACTGCTACTATAACAATCAGATGGCTGAGCGCAGTGGCTCAAGCCTGTAATCCTAGCACTATGGGAGGCTGAGGTGGGCAGATCACAAGGTCAGGAGTTCAAGACTAGCCTGACCAACATGGTGAAACCCCGTCTCTATTAAATACACAGAAATTAGTTGGGTGTGGTGGCACGCACCTGTAATCCCAGCTACTCAGAAGGCTAAGGCAGTAGAATGCCTTGAACCCAGGAGGCAGAGGTTGCAGTGACCTGAGATCTCACCACTGCACTCTAGCCTGGGCGATAGAACGAGACTCCATCTCAAAAAAAACAAAAATCAGATGGATGAGAAAATCCACACTTTGTGTGGTTTTTGACACAGTGCTGAGTCTTAATGGGCCTTTGAAACTGAAAGCTTTTTAGGCCTTAAGTCTTCTCATTTTGGTAATGGAAGCTTTTCCAACCCCAGGAGGTCTCAATTCCTGCACAGCTTTATTCTCATCTCTGTAAGCTCTCAATCACACCAATTATTGTCTGAGCTCACCTCTTTCCTTGTAATAATTTGCTCTACTCAGCAAATGACAACCAATATAAGCTACTAATATCTGACTTTTTCCAACCTTTTCCCCCTACAGGCTTAGTAAATAAGTAGTCAGTCTTTCAATGTATTACAGGCAAAATTTTACCAAACATTTTGCCATAAAAAATGTGGTTCTGGCCACGTGCGGTGGCCATGTAGGGTTTAGGACTTCAACATATGAACCTAGGGGAACATAATTCAATCTATAAGACGTCTTAGAAAATAGATAACTTTTCTTATTTTTTCTTCTATAAAATAATTTATACAAATTATTCCTCCAGTTTTATTTAAAAATTATTTTTGATACATTGAGAAAACAATTCTTAGGAAGAATAATCTACCTAGGTCAGAATGATTGAGTTATAATTAGCTGAGAAAAACATAATCAATCTTGTTCATTTGTTTTTGTGGCTTGTAAAAATCCAATCCTGGCCGAGCATGGAGCTCATGCCTGTAATCCCAGCACTTTCGGAGGCTGAGGCAGGCAGATAACCTGAGGTCAGGAGTTCGAGACCAGCCTGACCAACATAGTGAAACCCTGTCTCTACCAAAACACAAAAATTAGCTGGGCGTGGTGGTGGGCACCTATAATCTCAGCTACTTGGGTGACTGAGGTAGGAGAGTCGCTTGAACCTGGGATGTGGAGGTTGCAGTGAGCCAAGATCACGCCACTGCACTGCAACCTGGACAACAAGAGTGAGACCCCCATCTCAAAAAAAATAAGTAAATACATAAAAGAAAAGCATTATCAACTATAAGGTTATTGTTTATATATCTTTAGGGTGAAAAATACTACCAAAAGATTGTAAACATGTAAAAATTCTTCAGAAACAAACTTTCACTTATCCACATATTAAAAGATAAACCTCAGTAATATTAGGTTGGTGCAAAAGTAATTATGGTTTTGGTTATTTAAAAGTAATGGCAAAAACTACAACCACTATTGTGCCAACCTATTTATTAAAATCACTCTTTAATGGGATTGATTTAGTCTTTTGTAGTTTGTGTTATATGTAAAGAGTAGACATTCTAAGATTTTATCAGGGGTGGTAAGAGCTCCTGATGTGTACAATCTCTCTCATGTTAACGATTTCAGATGTTGAAGAGCCTGAGAAACTCCAGATTGTGTTACTTTCTCTGAGGTCTTGAGTTCTAGGATGTGTTTAAAATGCAGTCATTGTAATAATATCATGAAAACCACTTTTTAAAATTCGAATGAGATTACAAAGTTCAGACAACCAATATGTAAGCAATTTGAAAGCAGAGAAATGAGACTTAGAATCCATGATAACACTTAAATTTGCTTTGGAAATAATGTAATTTAATAGCAATTAATCCTTAAGTCTTTCCAGAAGAGTGATAAGGAGTATTCATGCCAAGTGGGAAGAAACATCTAGGGAAGAAATGTAAAAGAAAATTCCATGGTCTGAAATTTAAATTTAAAACAACGCTGCTGGCTTTCTTGCACAAATGGACTGTGATTGTCCCACAGTAATTAGGGTATGCATTTTAAGTTATTTTTCCAGTTATGTCAATAAGTCTGTCCATTTCCCATCACCTGTTTTCCTTTCATGTCCTTGGTCATACTTGTCCACATTTCTGATATGAACCTTAGATGTAGGTGATAGATCTGGGGCCATAAAATCATGTTCCTGTGACTGAAACAATCCTGCCTACATAGGAAGGAAACCCACAATGTTGGCCCATGTAAAATAATCTCTAGGGCACAAGGCTGTTTAGCTCAATTTTTATAACCCACAGAAACAAATGAACAAAACAACAGAGTATATAACTGACAGGGCCCTGGTTATATGGTAAACCATCTATTCCAAAAATCTTTAAGAAAACCCTACCTTAAACAGGGAATGGTTCTAACCTATGTATGTAAGGGAATGAGATTTTTTTTTCTAAGCTAATGGGAAACTGACCCAGAAGTGACCTATAGCAAGAAGTGTGATTTGACACTCAGAAAAGAAGCGTTTCTGACCATTCAGCCAGAATCCAACTTTTCATTGCCAGATTTTAAAAACAAGGCTTATAAGAGTTACACAGGTGCTGCTGGTGAGCTATTTATAGATGCCAAGTCAAATGAGTCTCCCCTGGCATCCATTAGGTTCAACTTTATGATACCTTGACTCATTTATAAAAATACATCCTCCCATTAGCCAGAATGCCATGCAAAATATGCAACACAGAACTAGATGGAGCTTAATTCCTTTGTAGTTTACCAGTTAACCTTGCACCTTCCCAAATTTGGTAACAGTAGTGTTGTCCAAGGATCCACAGATGGATTTGTTTTAGTAAAATAGTCTAAATAAGGGTTTCTCCACATCGGCACTATTGCTATTTTAAATCAACTAATTCTTTATTACAAGGCTGTCACTTGGGCATTATAGGATGTTTACCCCATCTTTTTTCTTTCTTTCTTTCTTTTTTGAGATGGAGTGTCTTTCTGTTGCCCAGGCTAGAGTGCAGTGATCTCTGCTCACTACATGATCTCTGCATGATCTTGGCTCACTACAAGCTCCACCTCCTGGTTCAAGCAATTGTCCTGCTTGAGCTTCCTGGGTAGCCCGGATTACAGGCATGCGCCACCATGCCTGGCTAATTTTTGTATTTTGAGTAGAGATAGAGTTTCACCACGTTGGCCAGGCTGGTCTCAGACTCCTGACCTCAAGTGATCTACCCGCCTCAGCCTCCCAAATTGCTGGGATTACAGGTGTGAGCCATCACATTCAGCCCGATTACAGCATCTTTGGGTTCTATGAAATAGATATCAGAAGCGTACGCCAGCTATGACAATCAAAAACAACTCAGACATCATCAAATGTCCCCGAGGCAGGGAAGTGGGGTGACTGATTCAAAAACCACGTCTGTGGTAGGTATGCTATACAGGACTGACTACAAAATGTCTAGGGCTCAATGCCAAATAAGCATGCAGGCTCCCTACTCAAAAAATATTAAGAATGTCAAAGAAGGCTCAAACCAAGCACCAGGTCCTTGTAAGCACAAAGTCTTTTGCTTTTACACAGGTCATAATCTCAGAAAGCTGGCCCTGAGGCTACATTTTTCCAACCCATTGCTCAAAAATCATAATGCTAATAACACAGAACTGTATAGTTTACAACTTTTAGTGGCCAAGCTCACAGCTGTAGACACCTCACATGCTTCTTCCATGTTGTGTATCAGGTAGTTGCTTTCATCACCCTGTTAGTTCCAAACCATTTATCCACATTCCACATCCTGTTTACCATTCTTCCAGGTACTAACATCTTTACTCACCCTGTCATTTCTGTACTTATGTGGTCATTGAAAAGACAAGAGCTTCTTACTTAACAGCTGACTTTCCTTCAACCAGGACTCTGATGTCAACTCTCTACCCACTACCAAACAATCGTGAGTCATCCTGGACAAATTCTACCCCACTCTGCATACCACACCCCATCATCTTCCACAATAGGCCATGTGCCTCCCTACATCCCTACCACAGTCCTGCCCTAGGGACTCCAAAATGCCTCTTCCCAATCAGCTTGATAAACACAATTCCATTAATATGACATATTTGTTCTGACCAAAATTGTCACTTACAGAGTTATTTTCTAAGATGGTAGACCTTGGTGTTTGAAATACTACATCAGCATTTTGCAGATGAAGAAACTAAGGCTTTGAAATTAAAAAATAATAATAAAAAACAAATCCTGCCCAGAATCACACAGTAAAATTTAGAACCAGAAGCCCTGTTGATTTAATACTGAAGCCCTTGACCTTATCTACTACTTTACCCCCTCCTAATGCCTCTCCAGATCATAGAGGTTTTTTTTGTTTTTGTTTTTTTGTTTGTTTTCTTTTGTCTTTGATGGACTCTTGCTCTGTTGCTCAGGCTGGAGTGCAGTGGCACAGACTCAGCTCACTGCAACCTTCACCTCCCAGGTTCAAGTGATTCTCCTACCTCAGCCTCCTGAGTAGCTGGGAGTAAAGGCAGGCGCCACCACGTCCAGCTAATTTTTGTATTTTTAGTAGAGACAGGGTTTCACCATGTTGGCCAGAATGGTCTCAAACTCTTGACCTTGTGATCCGCCTGCCTCGGCCTCCTGAAGTGCTGGGATTATAGGCGTGAGCCACCATGCCCAGCCAACCACAGATTATTATTATGATTCTTTCTCATCACACCCATTAGCTGTGAAAAGCATCTCAAAACCAAAGGAACACCATGATATTAGTAGGTGAACATTCAAAACAAGAAGAAAATATTGTGTCAGACAAGTCTGACATTAATGCTCTAATATTTTACCATTTTTCAAAACAGAAGCCAAAAGAAAATCAAAGAATGTCAGGACTGGCTTTCTTGAAGATATCAGCTTTTTTTAACACAAAATGTATTTGCATTTATTTCACAACCAATCAGCATTATTATTTGTTTTCCAAGTATATGTCATAATGATCTAACCTAGGATTATTTAAATAATGTTAATACTGAAAGATATTTGAGTAGTAGAATTATCACACTTCCTAAGATTATAATTTACCATCTATTTGATTAAAATGCCATTTTGGCTGGGCATGGTGGCATCTGCTGGTGGCTGAGCCAGGAGGATCAGCTGAACCCAAGAGTTTGGGTTTACAGTGAACAATGATTGTGCCACTATACTCTAGCTTAGGCAACAGAGAAAGATGCTATCTCTAAAAGATAAATAATAAAAATTAAAACAATTTAATAAAAATATGATTTTATTTCATATCTCCCTTCTCAAATATATAACTTTTCTAAGCAATTTTTACTTCAAGTCTTTCTACTGCCAAAGGAGACCTTTACCCTTTGGAAGTATATATAGATCAACCCTGTGCTAAAATTTATAATTTCCCTGCCTATAAGTGAACAGCATTTTAGAAATCAATTCTGCTGAAATAAAGTTCTATATAGGGAGATCCTATACCACCAATCATTTGTGTTAAATGCCAACCACTAAAATTTAGCCACTGTCAAACAATCCCATGAGAAGAAAAAGAAAAATGTAGAATAATGTAATAATGAACATCTTTGTGTTTTTTTGTTTTTTTCATTTTATTGAATCTGCCATAGCCATCTGTAGGTCACAGGCCCTGCACAGGAAAAACACTACATAGTCCAAGAATGTGTGAGAAAGTAGAGCCATTCAATGTCCAATGTCAGAAGAGTCATTTGTTTTATGCATGTAGCCATTCCAATATCCTGAGCAGTTGGGAAAATGCTATGAAAAAAAGCAATTCTTTTGTCCATTGAAACTGCTAAGTGTGAGAAGAATCTATAACCTTTTGATGAAAAGATGTTGGCCCAAAGACCTCTCTACTGTAATAAAAAAGCACAGATGTACATGTAGAAATTGAATTTAGGAGACAACTGGCCGAGCACTATAAGATGTTTTATGAATAAATCATTATAAATAACAAAAATGCAGTGATATACATCATCATTCACATGGTTGAGAATCATGAGAAAGAAAAAAGCCAAAAACTAAAGTGGCCAAAGCTAACATTATCCTTTTAAATACATGAATAGAGTTTGAATACAGAAGAAAAAATTCAGGATCACTCTCATGGTAGAGATATTATTCCATTCACTTTTCCTCTGAATTTTATCTACTTGTATTTCTCAGAAATTGTTGGCATCTTTCTCTGAACCTACTTTCTGTTTTGTTATCCCTCTACATCCGTGGGGGACTGGTTCCAGGGCCCACTGTGTATACTGAAATCCACAGACACTCAAGTGCCATATATAAAATGATATAGGATTTGCATGTAACCTATACACATCCTCCTGTATACTTTAAATCATCTCTAGATTATAGTCCTTAATACAATGCCTACAGATTACTTTATTCATATGGATTCAAAGTAGTATTTGAGCCTGGGCGCTTGTAATCCCAGCACTTTGAGAAGCCCAGTGGGCAGATTGGATCTCCCGAAGTCAGGAGTTTGAGACCAGCCTGCCCAACATGGCAAAACCCCGTCTCTACTAAAAATACAAAAATTAGCCAGGAGTGGTGGTGTGGACCTGTAATCCCAGTTACTTGGGAGGCTGAGGTAGGAGAATCGCTTGAACCCAGGAGGCAGAGGTTGCAGTGATCTGAGGTCACGCCACTGCACTCCAGCCTGGGTGACAGAGTGAGACACCATCTCATGAAAACAAACAAAAAAAGTATTTAGTACAAGGCAAATCCAAGTTCTGGGTTTTGGAATTTTCTCTTTTCTAAATATTTTCAATCCAGTGTTAGCTGAATCCACAAATGTGGAACCTGTGGATATGAAAGGCTAACCATAATTGTGTTTTAGTTTGCATAGCCATTCAAAGAAAGTTTTTAAAAAATAAGATAAAAGAACTCTCTCTCCTTGTTTATCTCCTTTATGGCCTCCTCTCTATTTCCTGGGCTTAAAATATTAAATTTCACCCCAGTTCTGACCTAGAGCATCTTCTTTCCCTTCTGCCCACATGCTCCCTGGCCTGATATCCTCTAAATGCCTGAACCGCCTCCTGAATGCTGATAATCCCTGCATTGATATCTCAGCCTCAGCCTTTCTTCTGAGGTCAAGATCTCTATATTCAAACAGACTAGTAGAACCTTCTCCTCAGCGTCCATGGGCTGCTTATACTTAACATGGGACAGAAGCCACCCTCCCAGCCCCCTGCCCACTAGTAGATTATGCATTGTCCCTTGTCACTATTACAGAGAATGGCATCATCACTACCCCAGTCACCCCGAACAGAAATATGCTGGTGGTGGAGGGTAATTGTCATCCAAGATTTCTGACTCTCCTGCAAGCCTCCAAACCAATACATTATCCAAGCCACTCTGCCCTCCTCTTGACATACCTCATCCCTCCACCCAGCCTGCCACCTTACCTCGGCCTCTCATCAATTTTGCCCAGATAACTGTGTTACCTGTCTCCCTGTCCCTGATCTAGTTCTCCTCCAATCTTCCCTCTCTCTAAGTACCAGAGTTATTTTTCTAAAATTCAAATCAGATCACATAATTTGTCTTTTAAAACAGTTTAAATGTCCTTTCCTTCCACATGATGGTGTAACAAATAAAGCCATTTCTGGGCTGAGTCCTGTGAATCTGGCCTTCTTTATTTTCTCCCACCCTCCAAGCTCAAATATGATCTCATCTGTGAAACATGATTCATGCTCATAGGCTTCAAACTGCTCATATATCCTATATCCCCCAGCTGAGATCAAACAGTCTAAGAGGCTTCAGAACCTCGGCTGTGCATACTAACCAGCTACTTGACCTTAAACAAGTTTCTTAATCTGTGTCCTATTTGCTCATTTGTAAAATTGATATAATAACAGCACCTGTCTCACAAAGTCATTCTGAGGTGTAAATAACATAATTCATGTAAAAGGATTGGCAAAGAGCACAGCACTTAGAGAGAACTCATCAAATTTTAATTGTGAGGATTATCATAATGATTTATGTATGCATCTTTCCACTAGGGAATTATTCATGTATCCTCTGCAAGTAACATACTATCTGACACATAATCGTGACTCATTTAATGTTTGTTGAGTTTATCAATGAGTGAATGGGTAGATGAATCATTCATTTTGAATAATATTGATTCATATATATTGATATGATTCATATATATTGATATAAATCAATGTAATTTCTGGGTCAACAAGTAAGAAGTCAGGTATTTGGTAGGTGTGCAATAAATTATTCTTACACTTCATTATTGATGCCTAAGACTTATTTGAGTTCATCCAGTTTTCCCACCTCTCTGAGATAAACTGAGGATGTAAAAATGAATAATGGAAAAAAGCCCATCATTCTTCTCTCACATTATAAATGTGACAAAATGAGGGTTTAATTAAGATCAATCAAATATCAGTGGTCTTGCTTCCAAAATCTGTATTAGTCAGGGGTCTCTGAAGAAACAGACCAATAGGATGTGAATGTGTGTGTGTCTGTACATAAGCGTGTGTGCGTGTGTGTGTGTGTGTCTAGAGAGAGAGAGAAAGAGCAAGATTTATTTTAGGAATGGGCTTATGCAATCAGGAGGGGATTAGCCAGTCTAAAAACCTACATGATAGGACTGCAAACTTGAGACCCAGGGAAGAATTGATGTTTCAGTTCCAGTCTGAAGGCTGTCTGCCGGCAGGTGCTTAGAAGGATTTTGATAGGATTTCTATTACCCTTTTATTACGCATGAGGACATTCAAAGTGAGAGCGATCACAAAGCCAGTAAGCTGTTAGGCTAGGATTCCGTCCCCCGTCTCCCTGATTACTAAATCCCGCCACTGTCCATTAAAGCACAAAGCAAATTCTCCAGTGATTTCCAAACCTCCCAAAGAGAAAAATATATGCAAATAACTTTCACAAATAGCTTTCCTAAAGCAAAGAGACCATGTGCTTTATTTCCTTTATATATTCTTTGCTCCTAAGAGAATGGCTATAAAGTTCAGGCTGTGTCTGAAAGCAAAGAGAAGCAGAGGAAATACTCCTTCCTCTGAAAGCAAAGGGGAGACATGTAATAAGTGTCCTTGGGTTTCCAACATGTGAGATATTTTAAAACTTCTGACCAAGAATATTCTCAGCTGTGCTTATATGTCCCCTGACTCATCTTTTAGCTTAAGATCCTAAAGAACGTTGACCTTCAAAACATGTCCAGAAGGAATAATACATTAAGCCTTTGCTGCCATCCAAATGTTAGCATAACAATTACAAATCATGACCCCTTTGTGATAGAAGGAAGGGACAAGGCAAGAGTGGGACAGCTGAAGAGAAGTACAAGACGGAAAAGTTATCTGCATGAGCATTTTGTCCAAGGCCTTATATTTTCCAATCTGTCTCAAATTATAAGGTTTATTTGTACCAACTTCCAGTAACGGTTTTAAGCCACGTTGTTCAAAGCACAACATAATTGTACCCCTTAAGGCAGCTTGCTTTTCAGCCAAGTCAAATATTTCTGTCTACACCAGAACTTGGAAATGAGAGCTGGGTAGAATATTTCAACTTATCGTTTACACAGGATGGTTCACCTGTGTAAGATATTCCTGATTTTTTCCTTGTGCTTTTTTATCTCTGATATTTGAGGATAGAAGGTTTCATCCTTCTAGCTAGGCAATGTTCTCTGGAAAGCCATTCTCATCCTCGTTGCCATGAATGAGGAATCATGCATGGTTTAATCATGAGGTGTAAACATTTTTTTTAATAGACAATGATGTCATTGATTTAAAATGTTTACTCCAAGAAATATACACACACACACACACACACACACACACACACATACACTCAGTGTAGGGTACACCATTATTTATATATATATATATTATATATATATTTAAATATTTATATATATTATATATATAATATATTATACATTATATATTTTATATATTATATATATTTTATATATTATATATATTATATATTACATATATAATATATAATATATATTACATATATTTAATATATATTATATATTAAATATATTAACTATTTTTATATATGATATATATTATATACATTTTTCATATATATTTTTATATATATATAATATATATATAAAAAATAAGACAATTACAGCACTAAACCAGGCATCTTCGACCAAATCACAACCTCCTCTTTCATTCCCCTTCACGCTAAGCCTCTTTCAAATTCTTACTCCTGAGCTGGAAGACCAATCAGATGCCCACGGGGTCAGCACCAAGCATGTTTCCAGCTGGGCAACTGTGTGCTTTTCTCTAGGAGTGCAGGATCTCCTTCCCCCAACTTCTTGTTTTAAAGGATTTAACTCATTAGGAAGTTTATATTTTAATCTAAGCTGAAAGGAGTTGCGGACAAGGCAGTCCTCACTTCGAAGGTCCCTTTCCTGCTCCAGTCCCTGGCTAGGGCTCTAGAAGAGGCTGGGTGCTGGGTTTCCATGAGGCCGCTGGAAGATCTAAGTCCAGCTCTACCCAGGGCGGCTTCCGCAAAGGCTGGGACCTCGGGTGCTGCTTCCCCAACCATTTCGGTGACTACGACTCGAAGGAGGGACTTCAAGGGTGCCAGGAGCACAAGTGCTCAGGCTGCCTTCCAGAAATGAGACCTGTCCAGGGAAACGGATCAGGCTGTCAGATGGAAGCTTGAGTCAGAGATGGTGGTTTGGGGGTGATTTGGACAAATTAGATTATTTTAGCAAAGCTCTGAAGTGGCAGAAGCTTCTCCCTTGGACTACTGATTGAACACAGAACAAGAGATGCACGTGGCATCAGACTAAGTCTTAAGAGAGATGCAAGCCAGCCTCCTCCCACAGAACCTTGGGACTGGCAGAACAGACACTCCTATGTGCCCTCTGAGGGCAGGAGTCATGGTAAGGAGCGACTGGGGTGGAAAATAGGGAAAGAAATGATAACTAGATCATTTTTGGCATTTTAACATAGAGACAGTGACAAGTGGTAACAAAAGAAAAAGAAAAAAAAAAACTTGAAGACACCCATCCACCCAAATCTCACACTGAAGTTCTATTCCCATCACCCCCATAAGCACCACTGAACTAAATATATATTTTAAAGCACCCAAACCAGTCCAGACCCCCTGAAAACCAACAACCCCAGCCAGAGCTGCCACCTCTCTTGGGTCCAGGCCAGAGGAGGGCTCCGAGAAAGGCACCTGGTAACTCACTCAGTACAGGGCACACAGAGGTGAACTGGGGCACAGGCACTTGACGGGGACCCGGGTGGCAGTCACAAAATCCATACAGACAGGCAAGGAAGGGGACTCCTCGGTAATCCCGAGAGGTGTAAACTTTAATTCTGAGGTATAAAGTAGAATTCAGACTACTGAAGGTAATGGACACCAGAGATAATTATCTTTTTAAAATGATTAGTCTTTCTAGAAAAATCTTTTTGCTTGCTATTAAAGAATTCTATGGTTAAGATTGCTTCCTAGCCACTCAGTATCTGATTAAGAGCAGAGATTCCAAAACATCTCTGAAATAAGCACTTACCTCTGGAAGGGAGTAATAAAAACACAAAGCAAGCATCTAGCTGACCTCCCAAACTTTCAGCCATAATTTGGAATTCTGTACTGAGGGCTGAAAACTAGAAGGATATTAACATAAACTCCTTTCTCCTTTCTAGAACCCTCAAATAATTTTATTTACATCACTTCTGATGAAAGGAAAACCAGGATAGAAAGAGAAAGCTAGGAAATGAATAGACAGCTTCTGAATCACTGTTCAATAGAGTTGAGCATGAGCATTTCATTAGAGTGCAGATATTTGTGTGGATAATTGGCATAGGATGATTGACACAGTGAGCCAAGTGCACATGATGCCTCCTGACCACGGCGTCACAGCAATAGGGCCCAGGAACCTGTCACCATGCTGCATGATGAAATGGCAAAATCAAGAGGCAATTTCCAGGAAGTATTTCTGACTTCCTGGCTGCACATCTCTTCTTTCCTTAAATGGTGTGATTAAAGCTTTAGCTAGATCTCATTTAACCAAGTAAAATAATCTATTATATTCAAATAATGGGGATTTTAGGATTTAATATTCATTCAGGTTTGTTTTTTAAAATCATTGTTTTGTGGAGAAATTCAACAAAATTAATTATAGCTGATTATATTGTGCTCACCAGATTAAGGGTGAATCAGTTTTCCCCAGCCCACTGACCCAAATGTTAATCTGTTTTGGCAACACCCTCACAGAAACACCCAGGATTAATACTTTGTGTCCTTCAATCCAATCGAGTTGACAGCATTAACCATCACACAGGCTAAAGCAAAACATATGACCTACAGGCACTCTACAGCTCAGTAAACTCTGAACAAAAGTGACTAAGAAATTTTAAAACTAACACCCTTCTTTACAAAGTGGCAGTGTAGCAGTCATTTCTTTTTAAGGACAACTTTGGACACTATAAGCAAGCAGAAGACCCAGCTTCTGAGAAATACCCTCTGGGATGCAACTTCACTCCTTTTTAGGTATGTTTACGAAAAAGGAGAAACAACAACAATCCATTTCCAAATATTTTAGGATATTTTTAATGGGAAAATGTAAAATATTTTTATGTTTTTTCATAGTGGATTCCTTCCCAGCAGTAAGCATTTATGGACATGGTACAACATAAATGCAGGGTGCTAGGGAATGCAAGGCAAAGCAAGAATGACCGAGGCTGGGAAGAAAAGATGTGTCCTCCAGAAATACATGCAAATTCCCCTAATGCAAGTTCTTGGTAAGTATGATGGCACATCCTAAATGCATGGAATTTTTAACAAGTATAGGGGAATGAATGAATAGATAGATAAATTAGAGAGAGAGAGAAGGGAGAGAGAGAGAGAAAGAGAGAAATGCATTCAAATGTCATTCAGAATATTGCTATGCAAAGCTGTACACACTTTTATGACATCATCTGCATACCACATATTTGGAGTTCTTCTTTGGGAACTGCCTTTCTAGTAAATTTACTAATTACAAAACACACTTTGTATTCACAAATGCAGCTTTTGACCAAAAAAGAAAACATTTTCCAAGTTAATTACTAGTTTATCAGACTTTGCTCCAATTGAATTTTATATATTAAAGGAAAATCAAATCCATTCTCAAAGTCCAACATATCTGCCAGCTGAAAATATTTAAGAATGATGGGAAAGATGTTTCTGAATGGAAATTTTTATACTTTTTTATTATTTAGCAATAGTAGCAGCATCAGTAAAATAACACCTCTTAAAATGATTACTATGGAAACAATCACCAAACATTTAGAAGAGTCTTTACAGCTCAGGGATCAAAAGCACATGCAGGACTTTGGACAAATATTTTATATCTTGAGCTTTAGTTTCCTATCAATGATAAACAAAGCTCATTCTATTTCATGGGATTATTATTATTATTATTATTAAGATGGAATCTCGCTCTGTCTCCAGGCTGGAGTGCAGTGGCGCAATCTCGGCTCACTGCAACCTCCGCCTCCTGAGTTCAAGTGATCCTTCTGCCTCAGCCTACCGAGTAGTTGAGACTACAGATACAAACCACCACACCCAGCTAATTTTTTTGTATTTTTAGTAGAAACGGGGTTTTACCATGTTGGCCAGGATAGTCTTGATTTCTTGACCTCATGATCTGCCTGCCTCAGCCTCTCAAAGTGCTGGGATTACAGGTATGAGCCACCGTGCCCAGCCTTCATGGTGTTATTGAATGAGAGAATGTATAAATCAGTGTTTTATGACAATGCCATGAAACTCTAAAACCTTCAGTAATGTTTCCTAGTATTATTTGATAATAGACTCCTTATAGCAGTCTTCTATATAGGCCTACCTTGTTATCACGAAGACATATTTCACATATACCAGGTATCAAAATTTGTACAAATTATAAACTCTGTAAAATTTTATATAAGCCACATTTAGTTATTAATATTGTGTAAACAAAACTGAAAAAGATGTTTTGAACCCAACCAGCTGAAGTTTGAGAATGGAACCATGGTTCTTCCTAAAATCTGAAAATGAGTTTTAGTACCATGTTGAGACTGCTTGATTTTTCATAAACTGGTATGTATGATAAACTGGACTTTGTTTACATATTTTTTGTTCTTATTTAACTATATGCTCTAATTGTGCAGTGCTTCTGGACTTGCATGCATACATATTTTGTTAATTAAGCATATATATTAAGTCATTTTTTAAAATTCAAAGAGTTCTGTAAGACAGGTTATGAGAAAGAGTAGATACTTAACGTTTTCACTATTCTTGTCCTCTCCAGAGGCATACATATTAAACTATTTTAATGGATTACTTTGTATTTGTATCTGTGATGGTTAAAAATATGCATCAACTTGAATAGGTCATAAGGTGCCCAGATATTTGTTAAACATTATTTCTGAGTGTGTCTGTGAGGATGTTTCCAGGTAAGATTAGGATTTGAATTAGCAGACTGAGTAAAGCAGGTTGGCCTAGCCAGTAAGGATGAGCATCATCCGATCTGTTGAGGGGCTGGAATAAAACAAAAAGGCAGAGGAAGGAGAATTTGCTCTCTCTATGGACTATGTGAACTGGGACATCAGCCTTCTCCTGCTCTTGGACTGGGAGTTACACCATCAGTGCTCCTGGTCATTAGGCCTTCAGACTTGGGCTGGGTAATCTAGGCTTGCTGTGATCTTGATACCTTTTTCCCATCTTCCTTGGAATTTACTTTGCCTCTCTCTTCTGCTACATCTCATGGTTGCCTGTTTCTTGGTTTTCTTCTTGACTTTAACAGAACACAACCTCCTGAGAAAGGTAAAAGGATCATAGACAATCATAGTTTTGAGTTCTTGCATATCTTAAATTATCTTATCCATAAACTCATGTTAGATATTTGGCTTAGCAGTTTTGTTGTAGATTATTTGTACTAAGGATGTGAAAATATTTCTCCTGTGTCTTCAGGTTTCCAGTGTTCTATTAAGAAATGTGATGGCCTTATTCTTTGTGTAAAACTCTCTCTAGAAGCTTCTAGAGGCCTCTCTTTGCCTCCATTACTCTAAAATTTTAATTATGTTTCCTGGTCTGGGCCTATTTGCATTTATTGCGTAAGACATGTGGGACAATGTTAATTTTTTAAAAACCATTTGTTAATTTTTATTTTTTTATTTTTAGAGACAGGATTTCTCTCTGTTACCCAGGCTAGAGTGCAGTGATAGAATCACAGCTCACTGAAACCTCAAACTCTTGGATTCAGGAGATCCTCCCACTTCAGCCTCCTGCCTCCTGAGCAGCTGAAACTACAGATGTGTCCCACTGAGCCCAGCTAAATTTTTTTTAATGTTTTGTAGAAATGGAGTGTCGCTTTGTTGCCCAGACTGGTCTCAAACTCCTAGCCTCAAGCAATTCTCCCACCTCAGCCTCCCGAAGAGCTGGAATTACAGGCATGTGCCACTACCCCTGGCTTAAAACTCATGTTCTTTAGTAATGAATGTATTTTAAAAATATATTTAATCATCTAATTGTCTTACCTTCAATTTCCTATCTCTGTTTGCTCTGATTTCTAGCTAACTTCTATGTTATCTTCCACTTCTTCCACTTGGTTTTTCATTTATATAAACATATTTTTAACCTCAAAGAGCTTCTCTTTTTTTTGGAAATGGAGTCTTGCTCTGTTACCCAGGCTAGAGTGCGATGGCACAATCTTGGCTCATGGTATCCTCTGCCTCCTGGGTTCAAGAGATTCCAAGAGATTCTTTATATTTTATGGAGCACTTCATAAGATACATTTCTTGGGTTATGTTTCCTTTTCCCTCTTGGAATATTAATGATATCTTTGAGATATTCTTCTACTTACATATTGCTTATTCAGTATTTGTCTCTCCGATTTCCTTTTACAAAATATTATTACTGTTATCTGAAACCCCCTTCTATTTGTCATTGTGGGTGTATTGTTTTTCAAAAAATGTATTTGGCAGCTACTTTTTAAGAGTCTTTAAGGGGCTCCAGAACCATTTATGCATTCAACCCTCAAGTTTAAGTAGCCCATATTCACCTGTTTCTAAAATCCTTCCCATACACTCATGATTCAGAATCAAAATTCAGATTTATCTCCAAGACAAATAAGCTTAAAACAACTTATGTGACTGGGTTCAGTGGCTCACACCTGTAATCCCTACACTTTGGGAGGCTGAGGCGGGTGGGTCACCTGAGGTCAGGAGTTCAAAACCAACCTGGCTAACATGGTGGAACCGCATCTCTACTAAAAATACAAAAATTAGCTCGGCATGATGGTGGGTGCCTGTAGTCTCAGCTACTTAGCAGGCTGAAGCGGGAGATTCCCTTGAACCTGGGAGGTGGACGAGTTGCAGTGAGCCAAGATTGTGCCATTACACACCATCCTGGGCAACAAGAGTGAAACTCTGTCTCAAGAAAATAAGAACAAAATCAAAATACTTATGTGAATTTCCAGATGTTCCTCTCTGGGCAATTCAATATCAACTGCAATGCTGAGTATATGGTCTATTTTTCTTTTTCCTCTCTACTTTAGTTTGCACTCTTGATCTTGTTTAAATGCCTAGACTTTTTCCAGAGCATTCCCCCAAAGGCCTGTTTTCACTTGTGAATGCTTCTTGATCCTGTTCTATTCTGTGACAGTGCCATCTCATAAACATTGAATGAGAATCACAAATGTGAGCCACGTATGTCATTTTAATTTTCTAGGAGCCATAAAAAAGCAAAAAGAACAGATGAAATTAATCTTAGCAATAACATTAATCTAATATACCCCAAATACTATTTTAACATGCAATTAAATATAAAATAATAAGTTTTATTTTTTAATTTTGCATATTGAGTCTTCAAATGCACCTTTCACCTTGGGCCAGTCACATCTCAAGTTCTCAAAAGATTTGTGACTAGTGACTACCATATTTGATACCATAGTTTGAGATACTTGCAATACAAAATCTAGGAAGGCATGGTATCTAACTCTAAATAGCTTATAGTCAATAAGTAAGACACACACCACAGAAACAAGGAAAGCACTGTCCGATGATTGCAGTGCTAGGAATTTTCAAGGGAAAAAACGCATCTAAATAAGATGGCCCTTGCAGAAAAGGCATTCTTGAGGAATGGATGCTACTTAAAGTAATAAAAGTAATTTCATATTATTGCCATAAATATTACATGCAGAACATAATGCTATAGGGTTCATCAATCACGAATTTAATCAGCATTGCATATTAGCCTAATATTTTGAAATTTAACTAGAAATCATAGGAAACAAGCAAATACTTTTAAATTTGGAAAAGTTATAATCATGTGTTTGTGAAAATATTCTAATTGTAGAGTAGAGACTAGATGGGAAAAGGGCCATGTTGGAAGCAAGGAGATCAGATCAATGTCTTAGGGAGTCTGCTGAGTAACAGGTGGCATAAGAGTGAACTAAGACAGTGGTTGTGGAAATGAGAAAATGAAGTAGATTGGAGACTTTTGAACATGGTGAATTCACAATGTACTGACTGTTTGGATGGCATCAGGAGAAAGAAAAAGGGAAAGTGAGTGGGGAACGTTATTATGACTCTATTTCTGATTTTGGAAGGGAGAAGATGATTTCATTCACCAAGATATAAATTACAGGAGCTAAAGCAGAAGATTTTTCTTTTTACCCTACATTCCCCGATACATGTGCAGAATGTGCAGGTCTGTTACATAGGTAAACATGTGCCATGGTCAAAAGCAGAAGATTTGTCCTTAACAATGATATGTTGCCTTGTAAGCATGATTTACTGTTGGAAAACTGAGTAGAAATCCCCAATGACTAACTAAAGATGATTCTAGAGCTCAGCAAAAATATAGAAGGATAAACATGAGAGTCTATTCAGTATACACATACAAGAATTTTTCCATGACCTAAAATAAGCTAGAATCTCAGACATGATGTAGATGTCTTAAAAAGGATGAAAAGTGAAATGAAATTAAAGACTATGTAGGAGTCTTTTTAAATGCAAACACTAAACACAGACATGCAACAAGACAGAAATTCAACACTTTACCAATGACTTACAAGTATATTTTACTTGGCAAAACATTAAGTTTTCCATGCTGACAATATAGTAGATAAGTTTCTTAAATAAACTCAGGGGACAGCCCAAGCACAATTATTAAATTTTCTCAAAAGATAATTTAAAAGTTATTTGTACAGTTCACCAACATGTGATCAAAGCAAGTTGATAGAGTTGAGTGAGGGGAAGATTTGTTTGCACTTGTCACATTACGCTAACTTTGTATCTCATTCATCAAGTTGTCTCTGGTGTACCCTTCAGCAATGTTGTGCTGCCTAATAAAGTTCAGCACATGATCATGTCCCTCTAGAGGAAACTATAATAGATTTGAAAGCATTCAGAATGGTTCACAATCCTAGATTATGTGAGAAGTTCATTTTACTGCTTTAATTGTATAATTAAAGCTGAAGCAATAATAATAATAGCAAGCATCAACTGAACACATGCTAATGAGTGCCATATTAGTGCTTCACACAATTTAGATAGTTTAATCCTCACAACAAGGCAATATGTAGGGATTATTTTTATTCCCACTTTTTTTCTTTCTCTCTTATTTCCGTCCTTTCCCCTGCTGCCTTTTGTTTGACAGGAGAGTTACGTTTCCAAGCACTTACTTCAGCTGGTTTCTTGCTGGATTCAACCAGTGGGAGGCACTGGTGTGAGATTAGATGATAGAAGGAAAGATGAAGACAGGACAATTCTCCTCTTTCTTTTGGACAGCAGCAATCTCCTTTCAAACTCCAGTTCTTGCTTGGTATGCAGTCTGCACCTCACAGCAGCACCCTCCATGGTATGGCCCCCATGGGATGACCCAGAATCTGGAGTTTGGGAATGCCACTTCTTCCTGTTGCCCTTCTAGCCCTGGGGGCACTGGTGACTTCCCGCTCTTCCTAATCTCCAGGGAGTCTCAACATTTCCTGTTTGGCTTCTCAGTTCTTCCGTTGCCTGTGTAATTAGTGTTCAATGTTGTATTTATGTGGAATGTTTCTGCTCCTAATTGAATAATGACTTATATATCCATATTTACTTGTTTTTATATATTTATAAATATTATATATATTAATTTTAATATATATTATATATCATATATTTATATAAATATATGCTTATTTATATATATATACAAAAACATACATATACATGACCTATTATATACTTATTTTATATCATAAGAGAAAGGGAAATATTTAAAGTTGATTACAACTTTATGAGATAAGTACTGAGTATTATTATCCTTTTTGTTGTTTTTACATTTTTACAGTAAAGAATGGATTTCTATTTCAATAGTGGTTTTAAGTTCAAAAAAAGTACTCACACATTGTCTCTCCATCTTTTGGCTGGTTTTAACCTCTCATTGACACTAATCATATGATGCTATTTTAGTTTTTCATTGCTCAGGTGAAAACTCACCACAAATTTAGTGGCTTGAAATAAAACATATTTATTATTTTCTAGTTCTGCAGGTCATAAATCTGGCTTGGGTATCACTGGGCTAAAAGGAAGCTGTTGGCAGGACTACATTCTTCCTGGAAGTGCTAGAGGAGAATCTGATTCCTTCTCTTTTTCTGCATCTGGAGGCCGCCATATTCTTTCAATCATGGTATCTTCCTCCATTTTTAAAGCCAGCAACAGCAGGTCAAATCCTATTCACTTTACATAACCCTGAGGGTTATGTTATTCTGGGGGGCCCAGCAGAATAATCCAGAATAATCTCCCTGTTTTAAGATCAGCCAATTAGCAACCTTAATTTCATTTACAACCTTAAGTTCTCCTTGCCATGTAATAGGGTATATTCACAGGTCCCAGTGATTATGATGTGGACTTCTTGGTGGGGGAGGCATTATTCTATCTAATACCGGTACTTTTCATTTTTTGTAAGATGGTTGTTTCCTACTAGATTATGAGCTCTTTATGCATACATCTTATATCTCTCTGCTTTCTCTATACTGCATTGCACAAAATAAGCAATCAGTAAAAATGAAGCGCCTGCTTCCTTTTTTGATGCTGGTCCACCAAGAGCTTATCATAGGAAAAGTCTCCAACAAAATACACAAAAACCTTGGGATAAGTTTCACTTCTATTTGTTCTACAAATATCAATTATAAATATATGTAGAATACAAACTGTTGAGTGTCTTGAGCTACTGCTGATGTGTGCCCACAAAATGAGAGAGAAAGGAAGAACCCATTAAATGATGCCAAGCTGCAGATGACAAGGCAATATGGCAGCAGCTTCCATGGTGGCATGAGCCACCATGAGCTCAGAGGTTGAATGCTACCATTTCTCAGTGCCGGAGAAGTCACTATACTTGAAAAACAGAGAACCAGCTGTATTCACTCTTCCAGATAAATTCCAGTTTGTTAATGCTTTTAGAAATGAGTTTATTTGGGACATGATGGAACAAGTGTATATTTGAGGAACGTATATTTACATATCTTTTGTATGCAATCTAATGTATGTAAAAGCTGTGTAACACCAAAGAAGAAGTAAGTAGGATATGATAGAATATGTTCATCTAAACCATTCTGGAGAAGAAAGAGAAAAGTAAAAGAGGTAAAAAAAAAAAAAACTGGATGTAGGCTCACAAACCTAACAAGTGAGCCAAAAGTTTGCTGGGAATTTCTAAGAATCATCATAAATTTTTTTTCAATTCATATTTTAGTTTCAGGGAGTACATGTTCAGGTTTGTTACATGGACAAATTGCTTGTCACTGAGGTTTGCAGTATGAATGAACCCATCACCTAGGCAGCGAGCATGGTGCCTGACAGGTAGCTTTTCAACACTCACCCTCTTCCCACCTTCCCCTCAAATAGTCCCAAGTGTCTGTTTTTCCCCTCTTTATGTTCATGTGCACTCAAAGTTTAGTTCCTACTTGTAAATGAGAACATGCAGTGTTTGGTTAATTTGCTCAGGATAATGGTCTCCAGCTGCAACCATGTTGCTGAAAAAAAAAAATTTCATTTTTTTCTATAGCTGTGTAATATTCCATGATATATATGTACCACATTTATCCAGCCCAATGTTGATGGGAACTTAGATTGATTGTATGTCTTTGCTATTGTGAATAGTGTTACAATGAACATCTGAGACATGTGTCTTTTTGGTACAACATTAGTTTTCCTTTGAGTATATACCCAGTAATAGAATTGCTAGATTCAATGGTTTTAAGTTCTGTTTTAGGTTCTTTGAGAAATCTCCAAACTGCTTTCCACAGTGGCTAAATTAATTGGCATTCCCACCAGGAGTGTATGAGCATTTTCTTTTCTCCACAGCTTGACCAACATCTGTTATTTTTTGACTTTTTAATAGTAGCCGCTCAGACTGCCGTCAGATGGTAGGTATCTCATTGTGGTTTTGATTTGTCTTTCTCTGATGATAAGAGCTGTTGAGAATTTCTGTATATATTTCTTGGCCACATGTATGTCTTCTTTCAAGATGTATCTGTTCATGTCTTTTGCTTTTTTTTAATGGGACTGTTTGGTTTTTGCTTATTGATTTAAGTTCCTTATGGATTTTTTATATAAGACCTTTGCAGGATGCATAGTTCGCAAATATTTTCTCCCATTCTGTATGTTGTCTGTTTACTCTGTCGATAGTTTCTTTTGCTGTGCTGAAGTTCTTTAGTTTAATTAGGTCCCACTATTTTTGTTTTTGTTGCAATTGCTTCTGGGGTCTTAGTCATGAATTCTTTGCTAAGACCAATGTTCAGAATGGTATTTCCTAAATTTTCTTCTAGGATTTTATAGTTTTTGGTGTTACATTTAAGTCTTTAATTCATCTTGTATATTAATTAATTCATCTTGTATATTAATTCATCTTGTATTAATTTGTGTATATTGTGAAAGATAAGAGTCAAGTTTTATTCTTTTGCTTATGGCTAGACAGTTATTCTAGCACTACTTATTCAATAAGGAGTTATTTTTCCATTACCTGTTATTATCAATGTCATTGAAGATCAGATGCTTGTAGGTGTGCATCTTCATATGTGGATTCTTATTCTGTTCATTGATCTATTTGTCTGTTTTTGTACCAATAGCATGCTGTTTGTGTTATGGTAGCCTTAAAGTATTGTTTGAAGTCAGGTAGTATGATGTCTCCATCTTTGTTTTTCTTGCTTAGAATTGTCTTGGATATTTGGGCTCTTTTTTTGTTTCATATGAATTCTAGAATTTTTTTCCAATTCTATGACAAATGATGCTGGTAGTTTGATAGAAATAGGCTTGAATCTGTAGATTGCTTTAGGCAGTATGGCCATTTTAACTATATTGATTCTTCCAATCCATGAGTATGTTTTTTTCCATTTGTTTGTATCATCTATGGTTCCCTTCACCAGTGTTTTGTAGTTTTCCTTTTAGATATTTTTTGCCACCTTGGTTATATGTTTTCTTGGTTATTTTATTTTTTGTGTGTGCAGCTATTGTAAATGAAATTGTGTTATATTAATCTGGCTCTGAGCTTGAACATTATTGGTGTATAGAAATGCTACTGATTTTTTTGCATTTATTTTGGATCCTGAAACTCTACTGAAGTCATTTTTCAGTTCTAGGAGGCTTTTAGTGGAGTCTTTGGGATTTTCTTGGTATAGAATTATATCATCAGTGAAGAGAGATCGTTTGACTTCTACCTTTTATATCAGGATGACTTTTTCCTATCTTTTGCCTAATCACTCTGGCAAGGACTTGCAGTACTGTGTTGAATATGACTGGTAAGAGCAAGCATCCTTGACTTGTTCCAATTCTTATGTAAAATTCTTCCAGCTTTTGCCCTTTCACTATGATGTAGGTTGTAGGTTTGTTATACAAGCTCTTATTATTTTGAGGTATGTTCCTATGATGCCTAATTTACTGAGGATTTTTATAATGAAGCGGTGTTAGATTTTATCAAAAATTTTCTACATCTATTTACATAATAATATTTTTTAAAATTCTGTTTGTGTAGTGAATCATATTTATTGATTTGCACATGTTGAACCAGCCCAGCATCTCAGGAATCAAGCATACTTCATCACGGTGAAGTAACTTTTTATGTGCTGAAGGATTTAGTCTGCTAGTATTTTATCAAAGATTTTTCATCTATGTTCATCAGGGACTATTGGCCTGTACATTTCTCTTTTGTTGTTTTGTCTTTGCCAGATTTTGGTATCAATGTGATTCTGACTTCATTGAATAACTTAGGGAGGAATCTCTCTTCCTCAGTATTTCAGAATAGTTTCAATAGGATTGGTACCAGCTCTTTGTATATCTGCTAGAATTCAGCTGTGAACCCATCTGGTCTTGAGCTCTTTTTGATATAAAGGTTTTATATTATTGATTCAATTTTGTAACTTGATATTGGTATATCCAGGGTTTCAATTTCTCCCTGACTCAGTTCTGAGAGGTTGCACTTTTCCTGAAATTTGTTTATTTTCTCTAGATTTTCTAGTTTGTGTGCATAGATGTGTCTCTGGGAATCTTTTTATTTCTGTGGGCTTGGTTGTAATGCCACCTTTGTTGTTTTTGATTGTGCTTATTTGGCTCCTCTCTCTTTTTTTCTTCATTAATCTAGATAGCTGTCTATCAGTCTTGTTTATCCTTTCAAATAACCCACTTTTGGTTTCATTGATCTTTTGTATGGATTTTAGGGTTTCAATTTTTTTCAGTTCTGATCTGATTTCAGTTATTTCTTTTCTCTAATACTTCTAGGGTTAGTTTATTCTTTTGTGTTTGTTTTTTAGTTCCTTCAGGTATGATGTTAGATTACTAATTTTAGATCTAACTTCTTGTTGTAGACATTAAGTGTTTGATTTCTTTTTTTTTTAATTTGACATTTGCTTCACGGTTGAGCATACAATCAATCTTAGAATATGTTTCATGAGCAGGTGAGGAGGTACATTCTATGGTTGATGGGTGGAGTATTCTGTGGATGTTTATTAGTTTCAATTGTTCAGGTGTAAAATGTAAGCCCAGAATAGCTTTGTTAGTTTCCTACCTAAGTGATCTAACACTGTCAGTAAAGTATTGAAGTCCCCCACTATTACTGTGTGGCTCTGTAAGTCTTTTTGTAGCTCTGGAAGTACTTGTTTTGTGAATCTGAGTGCTCCAATGTTAGGTGCACATATATTTTATGTAGTTAAGTCATCTTGTTAGATTGAACATTTTTCATAATACAGTGCCTTTCTTTGTTCCTTGTTACTGTTGTTGGCTTAAAGTCTATTTTATCTGATATAAGAATAGTGACACTTGCTCTTTTTTTGTTTTCTGTTTGTATGATAGATCTTTCTCTAACCCTTTACTTTGAATCTATAGATCACATTATGTGAGAGATGTATTCCTTGAAGACACTAGACAGACATGTCTTGTTTTATTATTCAGCTTGACACTCTGTGCATTTTAAATGGGGCATTTGATCATTTATATTCAACGTTAACATTTATAGGTGAGGTTTTTATTCTACCATGAAGTTGTTAGCTGGTTGTTTTGTTGTTTCTATTGTGTAGATGCTTTAAAAGACCTAGGTACTTAGGTGTGGTTTTCTGGAAACAGATATAAGTCTTTTGTCTTCATGTTTAGAACTCCCTTAAGAGTCTCTTGTAAGGCTAGTATAGTTGTAATGAATTTCTTTAGTGATTTCTTGTCTGAAAAATAATTTATCCTCTTATGAAGCTTCGGTGGGATATGAAATTATTGGTTGGAGTTCTTTTCCTTGAGAATGCTGAAAACAGGGCCCCAGTCTCTTCTGGTTTGTAGGATTTCTGCGGAGAGGTCTGCTGTTAGCCTGTTTGGGTTGCCTTATATGTGATCTTAGCTTTTTCTTCAGCTGTCTTTAAGAATTTTTTTTTTTTTTTTTTTTTTTAGGATTGACCTTAGACAGCCTGGTGACTACATGTGTTGGTGATGTTCATTTTGTATAGTATCTCACAGGTGTTCTCTGAATTTCTTGTATTTGCATGTCTACCTTTCTAGCAAGATTAGGGAAATTTTCTGAATTATTCTTTCAAGTATGTTTTCTGGGTTGTTTACTTCTTGTGCTTCTCTCTCAGGAATACCAATAACTTACAGGTTTGGTCACTTTACATAAGCCCATCTTTCTCAAAGACTCGGTTCATTTTTTTAAAATTCTTTTTCTTTCTTTTTGTTTGGGCTAGTTTAAAAGACTGATTTTCAAGGTAAAAAATTATTTCTTCTGCTTAGTCTAGTCCACTGATAAAGCTTTCAACTATATATTGAAATTTCCTAAGTGAGTTTTTCAGTTCCAGTAGCTCTAATGGATTTTTTAAAAATGTTTACCACTTCTTCTTCTTTTTTTTTTTTTATTTTTTGAAAGAAAGAAAAAGAGAGGAAAGAAAGTGAGAGTGAAAGAAAGAAAGAAAAAGAATGTATGAGAAAAAGAAAGAGGAAGAAAAAGAGGGAGAGAGAACAGGATTCTTGTTCTACTTCTTTTATTTTCTGGGTTGTTTTCGAAGTGTCTTTGTGTTGATTTTCAACCTTGCCTTGGATCTTGTTGAGTTTCTCTGCAATCCATGCTTTGAACTCTCCATCTGTTATCTCTGTATCTCCATTTTAGCTAGGGATCATTGCTGGGGAGCTAGAGTGAACCTTTGATGGCGTCACAACATTGAGATTTTTCTAGAGGCAGAAGTATTATGATGGTTTCTTCTCATCTGAGAAAGTGTTGGGTGGGTTTTTTGGCTTTGTTGTTATGGCCCTATGCACTTCTGTCAGCAGGTTTTATATTGGGCTGTGTGGTTCAACCTACATGACAGAAGATGACATTTGCTGATAACTGCCAGCTGCAGCATAAGCAGGTGGGTATAGATGTGATTTTTATTTACTGTGGGGTGCTCTCTGCTGTTTCAGGTGAAGGGCTGGCCACGACTTGTTGAAGCAAAATTTAGAAATGCATGAAATGATTCTAGAAATGAAAACATGTGAAGGAAGAAGAAAAGAGTGAGGTGAAACTAGCTATTTCCATTCTTCCCCAAAAGCTATGGCTTATGCCAGGCTGAAGAGGAAAGTTAAATGTGCAGCACACACATGTTGCCCGGTGGAATGTGAACCAAGAGGAAGCCTGAGCACATCCATTGCTATTGAAATGGAGTTTAGAGCCATCTGGTCCCAAGCCATACATTACAGCTGAAAAGGACTAAGGAGTGTACAGTTGCCAAAATATACATTACCAGTTCATAGCAAAAGCAGGTAAAAAAAAATCCACGTTCCTTAATCTTATTTTCCACTACTATGACAATTTTATATTCTGAAATAGGTTTCAGATTTCTAAAAATCTGCCAACATCTTAAGTAACTTTTTAATAATCTAGTCTCTGGCAAGACCATTCAGAAAGTCCACACATGTACCTGGTAAAAGGGAAATGGGCAAAATACAACATTCTTTGGGGTAGAAATAGATAGAAATACATTAATAAAACAAAGTATTGCCCTTAAATGTGAAGAACATATTATTTAACCTTGGGATTATCCCTTTCTACTGTGGTGATTCTTAATCTAGTTTTGTCTTATGGGTTAATTTATCTTCTGTTAGTTCCAAAATTAAAAGCTAAAGACCATTGCCTTAATAAAAGCAAAAGTGGTGAAAGTCATTCCTTACAAAAATGAAAGATAGTCTCTTTTTTTTCTTGGCAGATGCATTCTGTAACTTTTGCCACCATATCTCTGACACTTTATTCCATTCTAGGTTCCATGGATGTTGACTATTGCTGCTAAGTCACCCTAAGAATAGAATTTCTTTCATGTCAATGCAACTGTACTTGGCTTCTGTTCATGGCAATGATTCCTGGAACACAGTAAAACTGAACCTTCTTCAAGTCATTTGATGTTGAGTACAGAACCTGTCACCTTTCGGTTGGCATTTATCCAAACTCTTGGATCCCAAAAGGATAAATGCCACCCGCTTACTGGTGCTAAAGAAGACCTTATAACTTACAACCGGTCACTAGTAAAAGGGGGGTGAAAATGAAGGAGATTTCTGTTTCCCACATACATCTTAGAACCAAGTACTGATAAAGCCTTGTATTTATTTAGGCTTCAGTTGGTCTGGAATAATATATGCCCCAGCAAAATTGGTTTATTTATTTGTTTGGGCTGAAGATCCCAGGTGTAAGTTTCTAATTTTGACCTCTAGAAAATATAGTAATAATTTTAAGTCACCTTATTGTTATTACCCATATAAATAGTATTATTACAATAAATGGTTTATATCCATTAGAAAAATAAGCCTTATAATGTTGGAATGAAACACTATAAGGAGCTGTGTTGTTTGATGTTATGGCAAAACTTCCAAAACAATTCTAGGCCCCTCCACTTCTGGACTTCTCATTAAGCCTATAACAATTTTCTTTTTACTTTAATCTACTGTCATTATTACTTGGTTTTACTTACACTTGAAATCATCTTAATTGACACAGGGTATAGGTAATACATAATGTAATATGATTCTTAGAGTATATGTTTATAAGTAATTACTTAAAGTATAACATGTATCATTCTTATTTTATTTCAATAATTTTCAATGCAATAATGGAACTTGTTTTCTTTTCTATTTTTAAAAATAATTTGTCAGTTTTTATGCCCATTATAGAAAAATTCAGATTAAAATATTTTGATCAGAGAGATGTTAAGAAGATGGAGTCATAGAATTTGCTAAGAAAGCTGTAAGGTATACTGCCTGCTGATTTGTTTACTTCTTCTTTATGATACTTAACTGCCTGTGAGACAGATTTCATTTTTTCTTAGTCATTCACCCGAGTTTACAGGCACTTCTGCTGTCGCAGTTTTCTGATCTCATATATAAGATTTTCAGAGCTCTATTTCTTTTTTACATAAGCTAGCATGAGTTCTAGAATGAGAGAATAAAGAAATGAGGAGAGAAAATTATCAAAGATGTAATTTAAGAATTTATTCAGAATTGAAGGATGCATGCTTTCAGTCTTAAAAGTCCTACTTAATAACAGATAAAATAAATTTTAAAAAATTCACACTGAGTCATATCCACACAAGTTTTATAACACCAGAGGTAAAAAGACAATCCTAAAATCTTACCCATTTGGGTACACAGATCACATACAAAAGAATGGCACTCAAAGTTTACTAAATGATAAAACACAATGGAATAATGCCTTGAAAAATCAAAGATAAACTTATTTTTAATCAATTTATAGTGCAATGACTGATCTAATTCTCCTCTCCTAGCTAGGCAGTCAAATTACACTTCCTTGTCCTCTTTAATATTAAATGTGGAAATGTAGTGTTGACACTTGCTTTGGCTAATTAAATGTGAATGATAGTCACATATATCACTTCAAGGTAGAAGGTGCATGATGTGTCATGCTTCTTTTTACCAGCCTTGATAAATATGGCCCTGTGAATTGCTTGGCCAATAATGAATAAATGGATGTAAGGTGTGTCACTTTCAAATGGAATTTTCAGAGTCAGTGGAGTATTAAAGTCTTCCACAATTATTGTGTGGGAGTCTATGTCTCTTTGTAGATCATTAAGAACTTGCTTTATGTGTATGGGTGCTCCTTTGTTGGGAGCATATATATTTAGGATAGTTAGCTCTTCTTGTTGCATTGATCCTTTTACCATAATGTAATCCCCTTCTTTGTCCCTTTTGATCTTTGTTGGGTTAATGTCCATTTTATCAGAGACTAGGATGGCAACCCCTGCTCTTTTTTTGCTCTCCATTTTCTTGGTGAATCTTCTTCTACCCCTTTATTTTGGGTATATGTGTGTCTTTGCACATGAAATGGGTCTCCCAAATACAGCACAGTGATGGGTCTTGACTTTTTATCCAGTTTGCCAGTCTGTGTCTTTTGATTGGGGCATTTAGGCCATTTACATTTAACATTAATATTGTTATGTGTGAATTTGATCCTGCCATTTTGTTACTGG